>JBBPLY010000414.1:4897-15089 GCA_038090035.1 Xerocomus nothofagi | reverse complement strand
CGATGACAATTCCCGAACACGCTCCTTCGTGACCGACAATAGGATTTGAACGGGATCCCAGTCGGCTAAGACAACGAGAGCATCGCAGCCGTACTCGCTCGCATTCACGATGATAACAGGGCCATTGGAGGCGGCCTGTCGGAGATCGGAGAAGTGCGAGGGGAGAAGGAAACGTGAGAGACAGGGCAGCTCGCGAATCCTGGTGACGACTTTTTCCAATTTAATGTTGAGATTACAGACTCGATCATGCTGATTTGGACCGAGTGAATCAAGGGCATTACGAATGTCCAAGGTTACCTGTGTGAACTCGTCTGCCAGGTTCTTTCCCGCTGGACCGGACGCAATGACATCGTCAAGCGGGGAACGGAGGCGAGTGAGCTGGCTCCAAAAGACACCCCTGCCTTGTTCTAAAAGTTCGACCGCATTTGCGGGGGAGTGGCTGCGAATACAAGCTGAAAACGCGTCGACGGCAAGTGAGGATGTAAGGTTCTTGAGAACAGTAAGATGTTGGGGTAAAGATGGTATGGTGACGAGATGACTCATGAGCAATCGAAGAGATGTTTGGTATGCTAGGAGTTTCGTGGGGTGCTGGAAATGTTCAGCTACGCGAATCCATGCTCTCGAAGCGGACAGATCGGTGGAAGATACAACTTCGGGGAGGGCTGTGAGGCTAACATAGAGATCGAATAACTCCTTCTTGTCTTCTGGCTCATTTGCCTGTGTGAACCGAGTACGGAGGTGACATGCAAGATTTTCCAGCGAAGCTGATCGTTCCGGGTGCCCTGGGGGGCGAAGCACTATTGCGTTTCGGTCGAGGACAATCGCCTCATCGAGATCCTCCATCTCACCAAGCTGGTTGTACCGATGGGAGAGACGAATTGCGAGGTTGCTCAGGGACATTGGCCGATCTGGGTGTCCCAGAGGACGAAGCTCCAGAGCATCTCGGTCGAGGACGATGGCTTCATCGAGATCCTCTATTCCACCAACCCGACTGTACCGAATGGAGAGGCAAACTGCGAGGTTATTCAGGGACTCCGACCGATCCGGGTGTCCCGGGGGGCAAAGTCCCAGTGCATCTCGATTGAAGACAATCGCCTCGTTGAGATCCTCCAATGTACCAAGCTGTTCATATCGAGTGGAGAGATCAGCTGCAAGGTTGTTTAGGGATGTTGACCGATCTGAGTGTCCCGAGGGACGAAGCGCTAGAGCATCTCGATCGAGGACAATGGCCTCGGTGAGATCCTCCATTCCACCAAGCTGGTTGTATCGAGTGGAAAGGTAAACTGCGAGATTATTCAGGGACGTCGACCGATCTGGGTGTCCTGGGGGGCGAAATGCTAGTGCATCTCGGGCGAGGGAAATGGCCTCGTTGAGATCTTCCATTCCACCAAGCTGGTTGTATCGGGTGAAGAGATAAACGGCGAGATTGTTCAGGAACATTGACTGATCTGGATGTCCCGGAGGACAAAGTGCCAGAACATCTCGGTCGAGAATGATAGCTTCGTTCAGATCTTCTATTGCCCCAAATTGGTTGTATCGAGTGGAAAGATAAACTGCGAGGTTATTCAGGGACTCTGACCGATCCGGGTGTCCTGGGGGGTGAAGTGCCAGAGCATCTCGGTCGAGAACGATGGCCTCGTTTAGATCCTCTATCCCACCGAGCTGATTATACCGAGTGCAGAGACGAATTGCAAGGTTGTTCAAAGACATGGATCGGTCTGCGTGTCTCGATGGACAAAGCTCTAGAGCTTCTCGCCCGACGACAATGGCCTCCTCGAGGTCCATCATTAGCCCAAGTTGGTCGTAACGATCGTTGAGATGATTCGAGAGCCAGGTCAAGGAGACGGATCGCTCGGGGTGACCGGGTGGGCAGAGTTCCAATGCTTCCCGATCAATGGTGATCGCCTCATCGAAGTAGTTTGTCCCGCCTCCTTGCTGAAACGTGGCAATGAGGGACTCTGCCCGTAAATGTAATCGTTCAACTGTCGAGTAAGTCATTTTACTGCAGACCCTACCGACATAAAGAATCAAGTACCTTTGGAATCCACCTGTCCTGACTTTGACATGGCAAAAGGTGACTTCGCCGGTGAATGTGACTGTTTAGCTGGTCTTGAAAGAAATTATTTCACTGCTTACTGCACTGATGAAAAGAAACGGGTACCTGTGGGCTACCTGATCTTGATTCGATGTCGTGGTGACCGAGGAAGATGTCGTGCGAATTAACTCAGTTCTTGGGGCGAACGCTATTCAACTCGCCCCTTCATCTTATTCGGTTGCATCGCATTACCACTTCTGCATGTGGGAGAAGTGGTATACACCCTGCGGAAAAAAAATAGAACGGTCCTCGTGTTTTTTGTCCGCTTCTGCTGTGAACCTGTAATACATTCAAGTTGTTCGCGACGCGGATGACTCTGTGCCAAGTGCTACAGACTAGGCGTTGACAGCCTTGTACACAGCCCGGTATCGCACTTTTGGTTCCGGCAGACACATTGTAGTATCGGGCCCGTCGTGTGACACGAGGGGCAGGTAGGGCTAACTTAACAATACAGAGAGGCGAATTTCAGTATCTTGCAAAGAGAGATTGATTACCCGTAATTGAACGGCGTCCTATCTAGACTACCCTTGAAGTTGTGAAGGTCGACATAATGGAGAAGACTGACAGTTGTATCACCTGCTCGTTTTCGTCTTGAAACACTTGACCGGGTGAAGAGAGTTTTGTGTGCGGAGGATCTTGTTCGTTCCTGAGCCGACGCCGAGGCAGTCGAATGGATAGGTTGACGGGAGCGTTGTACTCTTCCCTCCTTAGTTTGCGTCCGCACCATCTCGTCTACGATGCATGGTTTATAGAGGAGACGTTGTAGTAGAAGACGAGTTGCACGTGACCTTTGCGTACCGACCGGCCCGGAATGTCATCACGTGATCATTGGCAGGACTTTTCCGACCGCACGCAAGTTTATCGATGTTCGATGAGACGCGGTAACAAATCGCACAAGGTCGGTCTCATTTTTTATGCCATTCACAGCTCAGCTCATTCAAGAAAGGTACCCAATGTCAAACTTCGTCCAGCACCGCGCCTTCTTCGCCGTCACGACGAGGACGCGTCGTGCGGTCCTAGCTCAGACTCTGAGATGCCCCCGGACCCAAGCATGCTAGATCTCTGTCCGAGACCTTTCAAAAATGTCTCGATATGTGCCACCGGATCCATGGACAAGGTTCGTCTCACCATCCAACCCCGATACCCGGCTTCACAATTCCGTCTAGTCTACCTTGTTCAAAATGGCGTTCGAACTCGGCGCCATCTCCACCAGCGACTTTACCGACCGCGTCACTCATCTCATCGCCAACTCGCATGGCGGAGCCAAGTACCTGGTGTGTTTCTCTGACCGCCGCCCTCTGTCCTCACTCACGTGCATAGTGTGCCCTCGAGCGCAAAATACCGATCATGACTCCCGAATGGATTACAGAAGCACATGCCGTGTGGCTGCGTGGCGACGACGTCGACGTCGAACAAGTACGTACTGTCATCACGGTTTGACTCTGACTCACAGCTCCGTTCAGGGCATCGCCAAGCACCGTCTACCCATCTTCTCAGGGGTCGTGTTATCCCTCTCTGGCATACAAGACATCCACCGAGGTACCGAGATAAACCGTCTGGTGACAGCCCATCAAGGAACCTACCTCAAAAACCTCGAACGACCCGTCCGAGTGACCCATCTGCTGTGCTCAGGCGACACAGAAACCGAAAAGATCAAGTACGCGGAAAAGTTTAACAAGCGCAAGGAAGCCAACATTCATCTCGTTTGGGAGGAATGGTTCTGGGATTGTGTCGAGTTTGGTGGTGCGCATGCCCTTCGTTTTTGATCGGACATTTCCAACGATGCGCTTTTCAAAGGCAGGTTCGACGAGAAAAAGTACCAAGTAAGTCGACCGAGACCGGAACGAAAGTCTCTGCACGAGAGTGAGTACTTGTTTCCTCATTAGTACTCGCTGGCAACTCTAGAATTCGTCTTGTCACCCAGTCCCTATATCATTGTTCCCGGTCCAAAACTCTGCTCCAGGCTCTCACCCGAGTTCAGCCATACCCGTCGACGACGTGAACCAGCCAAAGAGACTGAAGCCCGTCGTACCTACTGGCAGTTTCACTGTGATAAACAACCTTGGAATCGAGGGTGAAGAGGATGAAATGGCCGTCATCAATAAGCCAGTCCCCGTGGTGACCCTCCAGCTCTGGCAGAGTCTCCTCAAACCACGCGGATTCGAACTCGACGGTGGAAAGCTCGTTCAAAGTCCTTCAAAGTCGCAAGCCACGAGATTGCCACCTCAGACGCCAACATGGTCACAGGCCCAGCTCAACGTAGTAAATCGCAACGGAACTAGGATCGATCATGGGAAAGAAAAGGAGAAAGAGAGTGTGATATCGTCGTTTAGACGGACAAACTCCTTTGCACCCGTTCCTGTGAAAGAACTTGCCGTTCGACAGCCATTTCGGCGAAATACGACGTACCCGTCAGTTTGCCCTGGTGAAGCTGAAGGTAGTGGTGTACATAACCCGACTCAGCCAGAAGGAGAGTCAGTCATAGCGACTCTCTTCGCTGGCTGTACCTTTCGTCTTCTCGGCGAGGCACGTTGTCCAAACGTTCGATCCGCAATCGAAAATGGTGGCGGTGTCGTGACGGACGATGATTTGGAGGAACCAAGTTTCATTATCGTGAGATTGATAAGGTACGTCCCCAGCGTCCAGCTAGCTCTTGCCCTCTTGACTTGAGTATTCTCGCGGTAGTGGAAGCAAGCTCTATCGAGACGAATTTGACGACTACGCACGAACCAAGTATAGGACAGAATGCTGGCTCGAACATTCCGTATTTCACGAGCGAATATGTGAGCCGAACGAAAACGTATCTTTCACTCCGCTCAGAATCACGACGCCGGTACCTGGTACGTCTCCGTCGAATACATTCATTCTCCAAGCACTCAATGACGTTGCACGTGGATGTAGATGGGGAAGCGATCAAGCTGAGCCTTTCTGGTCTAGATCAGTCCGAGCTATGTTGGATTCGACGTCTCGTGAGGGCGGTCGGTTCGTTTTCTTCCTTCTTATTCTCCCATCATTCGGTTTAGTCATCGCAACTTTGCAGGGATAACCGTCGAGCCAACATTCTCTCGACGATCGACGCATCTTCTCTGCCCTAGTGGAAGTGGTGCCAAGTTTGACAAGGCGTTAGAGTGGTGGATCCCGGTCGTTTCCCTGGCTTGGTTGGAAGAGATTGCGAGGACGGGAGCTATTCCACGGACGGACGAATACCTAGTCGGTGAATCCCGTATGGGAACATCTGCCAATGAAGAGGATGGTTTCGAGTACGCTCAGGATCTAGCCCCAGTATCGGAGGTGAGGAGAGACAAGGGAAAAGGCAAGGAGAAAGAAATAGACTACCAAATGATGGATATCACAAACGGTAACATCGTCCATGGCCTCTTTCTTGTAGTCTACTCATTCTCCCTTGTCCCAGATGGACCGATCAAGCAGCCCATGTTTGTCAAGAATGCAGCCCTCCTCCAAGACGTAGCGCCGCGGTGCAGGGGAGCGGACGCTCGACAACACCGTGACAAGACAGTGGAGCCAAGAACTCCGAAGCACGACGGCGGACTGTTTGGCAAACCGAGGTTTTTAGCACACCACTCGGACCCGCCAGAGCCAGCGGAAGTTCAGGCGGACGAAAGCGGTCCTGCGACATCTTCTCCGGCCGTCCCGCCTCCCGAAAGCAGCTCTCCGCCCGCTGAACTGCCTCTTCCGGAACCCACGCCTCCCGCAATGTCGCCTGTACCCTCACGGGTCACGCCTGTGCGCCAACCCTCTGGTATGACTCACGATGCGAACGTCGATGCCGGTGCCGATGCCAACGCGCAAGCCCGGATTCCGTCCTCTACATCGCCCTCGCCGATGAAACTCCTGCCATCAAGTTCGATCCCCGATGCGTTCATCGGGTCCTCACCTGTGCGTGTGCCAGACACTGAAGCCATCACGAAAGCGCTCCACGAGAGTCTGACATCACTTCTCGGGAAACGGCCCATCGCAGAAGAGGACGATGGAATGATGAGAGAGACTGGCGGATTGGGAGCAGCGGGACCGGGCTTGGGCGCGGGCGTCGGCGTGGGCGGGACGAAGAAGGGGAAGCGGGTGAGACCTGGTGGTCGATCCAACGTACGTGTCTCGTCACGTTTAATTGTATTGCGTTGCGTTGCATGTCGTTCACATGTTGTTTTCGGGAATAGCTTGCATCTCGGAACGCGTCTCGCGAGAACGTCAACGTCACCTCGCCTCATCGTTCTGTCGTTCTGAATCGTCCGCCGGTCGATCTACCGCCAGACGTCGACATCAGCTTACTCGACGGGTTGGGAATGGATGGGCTGCGGTCGACAGAGGACAGTACGAGGGTGACGTATGAGGATCCGGGACAGGCAGAGGAAAAGCGACGGTTGTTGAGGATGTTGGGCAGCGGGGACGATTGGGGGGCGGGGAATGCTGGGATGAGCAAGCCTGGGATGAGCGGGGGCTCACGGGGCAGCGCTGGGGCTGGCGATGTGGGTAGGACGCGACGGACGAAACGCGCCAAGGTTGCTGGATTTTAACGACTGCGGGACGTAACGTGGGACGGGATCTTGTAGGGATATACATTCATATTTTTGATAATGTTGCTCTAATATTACTTCGTTTTGGTCCCTCTGACATCCCATTCATAACTGGCTGTTCCAAAATATGTGTATATGGTGCGTCGGATAAAGATGATATCTCGCTTTTCAAATCTACACGACCTCCTCGATCCGGTTGTCCCCCTTGGCCCTCACTGGCAACCCTGCAAACTTTGTTCGCAATGCCTCGTATTTTCTCCTCTGTGCCACCGACACGCTCGGTCCGACCTTGTCCACCGCACACACGAAATCTGTCGCCGTGACCGTCACCCTCAGACCCGCTTCCCCGTGTCCACGTCCACGTCCCTCTCCTGCTCCCGCTCCTCCCTCGCCTACCATTCCCCCGCCTTGCACTTCCCCTCCCTCCATCTCCTCAAGCGATCCCAACACCCGCCTCAACGCAAACACCCCTGCTTCCCTCACCACAGCCGCCAAATCCGCCCCACTATACCCCTCACATTCCTCCCTCGCCAACCTCTCCGCACACTCTCTTACACCCTCTCTACCACTTTCATCCCCGTCCTTATCCCCACTGTCGTTGCCGTTGTCATTGTCGCCGTTGCCCCTTGCCCCCACTCCCACCTCTTCTGCTACCGGCACCCTCTTCATCAACGTCCGCAATATCTCAACGCGCTCGTTGGAGCTCGGGAGATCGACATACAAGAGCTTGTCCAGGCGCCCGGGACGAACCATCGCAGGATCGATGATGTCCGGTCGATTCGTTGCCCCGATAACGTAGACCGATTTACGAGCGTCGAGCCCGTCGAGTTCCGTGAGTAGGGTGTTGACGACGCGCGCGGACGAATCAGACTGTCCATAGTACGATGGTTTGTGGTGTAAACGAATGGAAAAAAAAAAAGAATGATGGAAACAGTGAGCGAGTGAACTCACCAGACTGTCGTCACGTCTTGGTACCAAGGCGTCAAGCTCGTCGAAAAAGACGACGCATGGCGACGACGCGCGAGCGCGTGAAAATACCTGTCTGACGGCTCGCTCGCTCTCGCCCACATACTAATCCGACCAAAATAACGACATATCAGTCGTCTGGTTCACCGAAAGTCAAACGAACACACCTTGTTCAGCAACTCTGGCCCTTTGATGCTAATGAAATTCGCTTTCGACTCGTTGGCCACCGCTTTCGCAAGCAGAGTCTTACCACACCCAGGAGGGCCCCAGAGCAAAACGCCACATGCAGCATCTATCCCTACCACGCTAAACAGCTCGGGTCGTCGGATCGGCTGGACGACAGCCATTTGAAGTTCTTCCCGTATGCCGTGCAGCGCACCAATGTCAGACCACGTGACATCTGGGACCGTCGCGAAACCTTCTCGTTTCGACGAGGGCTGGACTTGAGTGAGTGCAACGCGGAAGTCGGAGGACGAGATACACAACGGGGCGAGTTGCGATTCTGTCAACGCGGACGGATGTGCATTCAGGAAGTGTGCGATGGAGCTCGAGGAGAGCTGGTCAATGAGCGATGCAAACGGTCGACTTGGGTATGAAGGTGGTGGCGCTTCTACCGTTGGCGTATGAGGGGTCGAATCGATGACCATCGAGATATCGCTGCCGTTGGCTGTCATTTCTGGCGCATCCGGTAGAACGAGTGTCCCTTCAGAAAGTTCTTTAAATATTCGTTTTACGGCGATAACGCCCGCTGCCCCTGTCAGTGCCGACAGATCCGCACCGACATACCCTGGCGTTGCTTTGGCGAGAGATGCATAATCGAAATCACCCTCGAGTCGAAGTTTGGCGCATAGTACGCGAAGTATTCTGTGTTTGCGCATGTGAGGAAAAAAAACCGCGAATAGCTAGGTAAACGAACTTGTTCCTGGCATCTTCGTCGGGTACGCCCATGCTTATTTCGTGATCGAACCGACCAGCGCGACGCAGCGCAGCGTCCAAAGAGTCGGGACGATTTGTAGCCCCAATGACAATTACGGGCTTATTTTCCGTCTTCTCCCAAGACATGTCTCTCGGAACGTTCAGCCATACGTTTCTGACGACATTGGTTCGAGGAACACTGACCATCCATGCATGTCAAGAACTGAGCCACTATCCGTCGCTCCATCTCCCTCTGTGCGCTCTCCCGCTTTGGGGTGATGGCGTCGATTTCATCGATAAACAAAAGGCATGGTGCGACGCGCTGCAGTGGTCCGGTATTAGGAGGTATTGATCAATGATACTGCCCCAACCTACTTTTGCTTCCTCGAAAGTGTCTCTCAGAGTCTTTTCTGACTCGCCGGACATTCCTGAAACGATCGACGGCGCTGACACACTAATAAAAGGCACGCCAAGTTCCTACATCGCACCCCAATCAGAAAAAATAAGCACATCAGCACACACGTCTTTAAAACGATTACAAGCGACTTTGATTTACCCCAGCGATCGCGTTCGCCAGCAAGGTCTTACCACACCCAGGCGGACCATGCAACAATACCCCACGTGGAGGCTGGACCCCCGTATGCAAGTATATCTCTGGATGACACAGCGGCATGGCGACGAGCTCGAGCATCTTTTCGATGCAAGACTCGACACCGCCGAGGTCGGAAAGACGTGTCGGGGGTGGTGTATATGTCTTGCTCGTATTCCCCCCGGTCGTGCGAGGCCGTTTGATCCCATCGTTATCCTCCCCGCTACGACGCAACTTGCGTTTCGAAGACGGAGGACGGGCGTCCGAAGGCAGAGGAGCGAATGGGGGGTCAGCCTGCGCGTCCGTCGATGGCCCAGCTTCTGCGAGTTCGAGTTCGGCGGGCAGCACTGCATTGGCGGGCTCGTTCGCCTGAACGGTGGGCTGTGGTGATGGTGAGGTCGGAGGCAGGCCTGTCGGAGGCTGTGGTACCACGGCAGCGTTGAGGTTCAGTTTGGCTTTGCGGTGGGCTGACCAGAGACCCTGCATGGACCGGTTGAGTGCGTTGGAGCCCTACCCGAGCGTTTTGCGGTCAAAAATGGGATTCGGTGGGTGCAAGACGAAAACGAGACGCACATCCATGTGTTGCAGCTCAAAACGATGAACGAATCACGTTAGATTACTACTACGATGAAGAACATGTCCTATACCTGAGAACGTGGTGAAAAGGGAACGAGCGACAGTTACTAGCAGTGAATTGTTATGGGTGGCGGTGCAAAGACGAATGGGGGCCACAAAGTGTAGGCTTCTAGTCTATTAATCAAAACGTGTCTCACATTCCTTCAAACGCTCGCAGGCCTTGACGATCTCACCATCACCAACATTCGCGACCGAAAACCGAACCCATCTGTCCCATCCCTCTTCAGACAGACCCAACTCTCGCCTCTCCGGCTCGTCCGCTTCGTTGTAGAAAAATCGAGCAGGAAGAACGAGAACGCCCAGCTCCTTTGCCAACCGCTCGCAAAACGTGATCGAGGACACGTTCTTGAAAGGGTGTTTTACGAACGCATAATAGCCTCCCTGGGAACCAATCGTCCACCCTGAGGGGAGCAACTTGCGGAAGAGTTCGTGGCGGGCCTTGAGTGCTTTGGCATTCGA
>JBBPLY010000413.1:0-15100 GCA_038090035.1 Xerocomus nothofagi | reverse complement strand
GCAAGGTCACGTGACGAGGAGAAGTCTAAGGACGAAGTCAAGGGACTAGGTCATACTAAGACTAGCAAAAGGGAAGTCAATGCGTAGACGAAGAGAAAAGAATAGGGGCTAATGATGAATCGTAACACACCTCCTTTAGTGGTAAGTTCTTGATTGAGGTTGGTGATGTGAAGAGGGGAAGGAAGATGAGTGGTAGGGAGCTTATGTTTGTGAACAAACCCCCAATTGATGCAGGAGATGTCTGCCCCACTGTCAATTAGGGCGGGGGTGTCAATGGTTTTCAGGGTGTGTGAAGGTATGATGACTTGGATAGGGATTTGCATAGAATTGGGCATTGTAGGTATTGTTACATTTGCACAAACTGTTGGTGACCTAAGACAATAGGCGCAACCAAACACTTCAAATAGGACTTAGAGGTATAGAGACGAGAATGCCAGAGGGAATTCCAGCAAGAACTTGACTAGAGTTCTGCTGATGTTGGATTCATACTATATATACTGACTACATTGTTTGTACATGTTTATGAGCATAGAACATAATGGAACGTCATAGAACGTTCAAGAAGCAACTCGTGAGAGAGAGAAGCATAGTGTGTGAAATAAGAAGCATAGCTGTGGGTACGGAATGGAAGAGAAGAATAGAAGCCCACGGTGATTAAATACATGAGGCGTACAGCCTCGCATAGCCGTGATCCCATTGGGTACGGAGATTAAACACAGCTGAGTGCACAGCAACTCAGCCACATGACGTGAGGGGCACACAGCAGCCACTCATACCACGGTCACATGACACAGGCACATGATAAGGTCACATGATCCATCAAGGAAAACGTTGAAGTCCATTTTATGTAGTGTAGGGCATTCGTTAGCCCTTAATAAAATAAGGAAAAATATGAAAATAATAGTAAAAATACAGTGATTATAACACAAACAGATCTAGTAGGAGAGTCTCGCATTGATCGAGGGCTCCCTTTAAAAATCCTTCTTAGGGGGTACAGAGAAATGGACAAGACAAACAGTAAGGTCGTCATCTTCATCATCCTCAACCTCCTGGAGTTTTGGGATGGTTTCTTTGGCCTTGGTCACGTTCTGGACTTTTGGCTTGGACGGGGGGTTTGAGAATACTGAGTACACTTCTTGGCCATATGGCGTTTGTGATGACAGTGGAGGTAGCAACCTTCTTCAAAGCATCACTTCCTTTCTTCTGAAGTAAGCTTGGGAGGACGAGAGACAATGTTGACGTCCATAGCATTGGGGTCCCTACTTCTGGGAGTAGGGTGGGAGGTGGGGTGGTTTGGAACCTAGGTTCGTCTGAAAGGAGTTCTAGATGCATTGGTCAGAGTGTGAGCTCTTTCCCATTGGGTGGAAAACTGCACCGCTTTGAGATACCACTTGCTTATCTTGGAGGGAACAGTATCCATGGAGTAGATCCTGGTCATAAGGCGGGGGGATGCCAGTGGTGAAATAGTGGATGAGGACCTGATCATCAGCGACCCCAGAGCGTGCAACATGGTTTTTGAATTCATTGATGTAAGTAGCAAGAGTGGCATCATATGTTCCATCTTTTTGGGATCTGATGTGTTCCGTAGCAAGCCAGTGAAGGGACTTTGACTTGGTATCTGTGTGTTCAAAGGCAGCTTTGAATTTGATTGAAAAGTCTGCCCAGGATCCTAGGTCCTGTTTTGCAATGGTGTCTCCTCTAAATGTTTCAGCCCAGGTATCAGCAGACCCTTTCGTCATGAAGGAGAGGGCGAAGCTGACTTTCTTGGCATCCATGTCGTAGGAGTCTCCATTGACCATCAGATAGATGTATACTGAGTTTAACCAGGAGGTGGCCTTGGTGAAGGATCCATCAAAAATAAGGGGGGCTCCCAAGTGGAGCTCTTTAGAAGAGGTAGTCATGGTGGATGGGTTTGAAGGCATGAAGATGGTATGGAATTGGAGAGGTGGGGGTATGGGTAGGTCGAACAGAGGGCAGTGGTTTATTGGTGTGGGGGATAAGGGAGTAGGGGCTCAAGGGATGTTCAGGGTTCCAGAGAGGTTCTGGGTGAGGGTTACATCTTCTAAAGTCTCAGAGGGGTCAGGGAGGTGGAGATCCTTGCTTTCGTTATCTGTTGGGGCCTCTTCCAGTTGATTGGGTTTAGAGGAGTCTGATGGTTCTTGGGGTTCCCTGTATGATGCAGGGCTGGGTCGGGGTCTAAGGGATGGGGGGTGTTGGTATGAAATGGTGGGCTTATTCAAAGATAGCCAATTCAAGGGAAGTTAGACCTTTTGTTATGCTCGACCTGGGTAAGGGCAAATGTGAATGCAAAGGGTCAAGGCTTATCATTGCTGTGCAGCTGACGAGGCAATGGGACATTGAAGAGGTTGTCCAAGATGATGACTAGGGGTTTCAAGGGGAGCATCCACTCAGAAGTAGGACAAGGACTTAGGAGACAAGGCCCTTCAAAGAGGGATCAGAGGATTCGATGTAAGAGGGTTAGATTGCATAGGTCTAACTTAGAGTACATTGAGGGTATGCTAGGGTTTATATAGGCGAGCCATAGAACAGAATGGAAGGTAAAGGAAGAGTTGAGTCAGCTAGAGAATGTAGTGGAACTGCGAAGTAGGAGCTGAGCAACCAATGGCACAAAGAGAGCAACACAGGGTTGCTTGATAATACAACTGCGTGTGAGTCACACTAGATAGGTAAGCAAGAGGTAGGGCAAAGGGTAAAAGGAATGACCCGAGTGGGGCTCAAATGGCAAGGGTAGTTAGTCCATGGTGTGAAGAAGTAGGGAAAAGAATAGGGGTCTGATGAATCATAACACCTTGTGCCTTTATTTCTCATTCTTTAGACTCCACTGAGCAGAATTATCCTATTTACGATAAGGAGCTTCTTGCTATCATAAGGGCATTGCAAGAATGACATCACCACCTTATTGGGCATGAGAGCTTCGAAGTCTGGACAGATCATAAGAACCTCCAGTACTGGAAGCAGCTGCAAACCCTCTTGGGACATCAGGCCTGGTGGCACAAGCTTCTTCAAGAATTTAACCTCACCCTCATTTACAAACCTGGTTCATCTAATGGACGAGCTGATGCCCTATCCCACCATCCAGATCACAGTGACGCTACTCCAGATCATAACACAAATATTAATGTGTTACTGGAAACCATGTTTATTAATTCTTTATCTTTATCTTCTCCTTTTTATGATATGTTACAAAAAGAAACAGAAAATAAAAATTGAAAAAATTGAAAACTTTATTTACAATACAAATAACAAAGTTTTTATTAATGCTGTCATGAAGGTTTATGTTCCACCTTCTTTACATATAGAACTTCTTAATATCTGCCACAATTCTCCCATCACTGGACACTCAGGTCAGTCTAGAACAGCCCATTTACTTACTAGACACTTCACATGGCCCAGAGTCACCCATGAAGTTAATGAATATGTAGCTCACTGTCAGACGTGCACCCTCACGAAGGGTAAGCAAAAGGCACCTGCAGGAAAATTAATTCTGTTGTCCACTTCTATGAAGCCATGGGCAGATATATTCCTGTCTCTAATACTTTTGATTCTATTTGTGTAATCATTGATCAATTTTCAAAAGAAGTAGTATTTGTTCCTTGTTTCAAAACTACTTCTTCAAAGGACTTAGCTAAATTATTTAGAGATTATGTATGGTGTGTACATGGACTACCCTCTACAATAGTTTCAGACTGTGGTCCTCAATTTGTATCGGACTTCACTTCTGAGCTTTGTAAGCTCCTAGGAATTTCACAGAAACTGTTCACTGCATATCATCCCCAAATGGAAGGACAAACTGAAAGGGTTAATAGGGATTTAGAAGCCTACTTGTGGACTTACATTTCAAAGAAGCAGGAAGATTGGGCAGAATGGCTGAAGATAGCCAAATTCCATCATAACAATTCCATCACCACTGCTCACAGCACCATTCCTTTTGCCATTACCTGCAACTACTTCCCTCAAGTCAGTTTTGAAGGACAGTCTTCCTCTCTCACAGGCAAGTTTGCAAAGGAAGCAGGACGTTCCCATAAAGAAGTGCAGGACGCTTTAGAAAAAATGAGAGAAAGAATGAAAGTGCAAGCTGATGGTAGAAGATCAGAAGCACCAGAATATGCTGTCAGAGATAGGGTTTGGTTGTCAACCAAAAACCTTAAACTTCCTTACACAGCCAAGAAACTTACACAGCATTGGATTGGTCCTTATGAAATCCTTCAGCTTATGCCGAACACTGTGAAACTCAAACTTCCGAAGTTGATTACAATTCATCCTTCAGTTAATATTTCTCATGTCAAACCTTACACAATGTTTTACCTGGTCAACCTTTCTGACGACTGGATGCTATTACTGTCTCAGATGAAGGACATGAGGAGTATGAAGTTGATTTTATCTGTGGATTGCCGATAAAATATTGGAAGTTAGAGTACTTGGTCCACTGGAAGGGTTGGGATGAAATAGATCACATATGGGAACCAATTAGTAACTTATCCCACACTCAGGATGCAATTAATAACTTCCATTCTTCTAATCCCTTGGCTCTGTGCAAACTTTGTTGAATTTCCATGGAACTTTCCTCTTCATTATTTATGGACAGAGGCCTGGACATTGAAACTAAATACAAAGTGACTTGTCTGGAATACAAGTCTTAGAGGGGGGGTAGTGTTATGAACACCACTTATATCTAACTTTTACTACACTTGTTACACTTTGGACTTAGTAGAAATTTGCGCTTTCAAAGTCATGTGACCAGTAGCATGTGATTGTGGGACATTGACATGTGATTAGGTCTAGAATGTTACAATTCATCATAAACCCCTATCTTTTCCCTTCGCCTACGCATTGACATTCCCTTTGCTAGTCTTAGTATGACTTAGTCCCTTGACTTCGTCCTTAGACTTACCCTCATCACGTGACCTTGCACGTGACCGATCACATGACCTTACAGAAGCCGATGCTTCTCTTTGATCCCCATGCCTCATGTCTGAGGCTTCTCTTCCATTTGATCCTCATGTTCGCCTCATGTCAGAGGCTTCTCTTCTCTTTGATCCCCGCGCCTCATGTCTGAGGCTTCCTTTGTATTCTTAGACAACCCTATGCCCTAGACCCTCTGCCCTGGCTTGTATATAGACTCGCCAGGTTCCTACCTAGTTCCCCATCTTGATCTTACCTCGGATCTTACCTCTAGTCTCCTCACTATACTCCTAGTCCTATATCCCTGTCAATCCATCTCCCTTGTCATCACCTTCATGTGATCATAGTCATCGCCCTACTACTTGAGTGGGCGCTCTCCTCTTAGTCTCGTGTCAGTCTACCGAGCGTAGCATCCGAACTCCACCCTAGCTGAATAGCGGGGTTAAGTCTTGTTAAAGAGGTCTACGGTTGATCAACCCTCGGTCAATCGTAACATAGAACCTATGATGTCATACCTCATGGTTTTTATTTCCACTTCATGGAATTTCTATTATTATCCTGATCCCATGTCAAGCTTCCTTTTGATCACCATCTACTTCTATTCCCATCTACTATCTCTAGAAGTAGTAATTCTGTACATGCACAGCTTGGTCTGTGCACACAGTTGTAACAATATAAAAGCTAGGTGGTTCAAAGCTGAATACTCCTCAGTTTTGACCACTTGGTTATTAGCAGTTCACACCCTAGTGACTTAAGGCAACTCTCCTGTTACCTCAGTTAGGCTCATTGTTGGATTTGTCGAGACTCAAGTGGGCAATTGTGGTCAAGGGGACTTGGTGAAGTTGATCATGTAATAGTTGTGTCACTTCAGCCCCTGAATCATAACAGGCGAGGGTGAGGTGTGCAACAGCAAGGGTGAGGGTGATGCAACATGAGGTAGGGGAGGGCGATGTGACACGAGGTAGGGGAGGGTGAGGTGTGTGATGGCAAGGGCGAGGGTGATGCAACATGAGGTAGAGGAGGGCAATGTGATGCAAGAGGCAAGGTGTGCAAGGGCAAGAGGAAGTGGAGGCGAGGATGAGGTGGGGAGAGCCAGGCAATGCGAGACACAAGGTGCATGAGAGTGAGGTGATGCTCAAGGCAAGGTGTGGGACTTGGAGGGTGAGGTGCATGAGGGCAAGAGCAAGGGGATGCAAGAGGCAAGGTGGGGAGGGTGAGGTGAGGGTGAGGGGATGTGAGAGGCAACGTGGGGAGGACAAGGTGAGGGTGAGGGTGAGGGGATGTGAGAGGTGAGGTGTGTGAGGGCAAGAGCAAGGGTGATGCGAGAGGCAAGTGACGTGTGGGCAATGCAATGTGAGGGGCAGGAGGGTGAGGGGACATGAGAGGCAAGGTGTGAGATGGCAGTGCAACATGATGGCAAGGGGACATGAGGGGTGAGAGGTGGGAGGATGAGGGGACATAAGAGGTGAGGTGTGCAATGGTGCTGTGATGCAATGGTGAGGGGATGCAAGACATGAGATGTGTGAGAGCAAGGCAACTGTTACGAATTCGCCTATTCGCCTCTACAGCATTTCTCATGGCTTATTCTCACACCTCTGTTCTTCATCGTTTCATGGACTTATCTTATCTATCATCTCCTATCTTTTCTGGTCATGTGATCTGACATCACTTATGATGTCACCACTCTAGGCTCCTACGTCATAGACCTAGGCCAGGTACGCATACCATGATATCATACCCTTTACCACTCTATTCTTGTTATCTATGATGTCATACCTCACGCTACACGCATGTATAGTCTAGACCGGTTCTAGACCTTATTACCCTATGCCCTTGGTACTGTACAGTACTTAGTCAGCATTGTATCTTAGTAGTATATATACTTGATGATTCTAAGGTCTACTCCCAAGTAGATCTTAGTCGTCATTTGACACATCCTTGAATGCACGGTTCAATACGGTTATCCTCCAAGTCACTCCTCGTGTCAAGTGTTAGCCCTAGGCTCTTGCAAGACCCCAGATACTCTTACGAAGATCCTTCACGCTTAACGACGTTGTTATAAGTGTTACCTCATGTGAACCCTCGACTCTAGCTGATCATGATCGCTACTGTCTCATCCTCTAGTCAAACTCCTCGATTCTATTGTGTTTGCATCTAGTCACATCCACTATCCTACGCATGTTGTATCCTAGGTCTGCAACAGCAACGCGATGTGAGAGGCAAGGTGCATGAGAGTGAGGGGACACTTGAAGCAAGGTTCACAAGGGTGAGAGTGAAGGGACACAAGAGGTGAGGCAAGGCAAGGGCAAGAGGGAGGTGCATGAGGGCGAGGTGAAGCGACAGCGAGGGCAGTGGTTGGTGCACACCAGCATTGATGGCTGGTGGAGTGAAGGGTGGGTGGTGAAAGGTGGGCAGTGTGGTTGAGTATGCACAAGGGGTTGGGATGGTGGAGGGCACGATGAAAGGTCAGCAGTGCTGTTGAGTATGCACCTTGAAGGGGATGGTTGGGTATGTACACCCACATTGAGATGGCAGCTGGTGGAGCAAGGAGGGGCATCAAGGAATGGGTGAGCACAGTGATCTGATATGCATGAGGGAGAGGTAGGGTGACGTGTGCACATGGTGAGAGCTGGGGGAGGGAGGGGTGTGTTGAGGGGTTGGCAGGGCAGTTGGTATGTCACACAGTTGCATAGTTGAGGGAGGTGTGGCCAGGGCAAGTATGATGACAGCAACTGATGAGGCACACATACAGTAGGAAGGAGTGACATTGACAGGTAGTGTTACGATTCATCCTTAGCCCCTATCTTTTCCCTTCATCCTTGCATTGACTTTCCCTTCACTAGTCTTCATATGACTTAGTCTCTTGACTTTGTCCTTAGACTTACCCTTGTCATGTGACCTTGCACATGATCATTCACCTGACCTTACAGAAGCTGATGCTTCTCCTTGATCCCTGTGCCTCATGTCAGAGGCTTCTCTTCTATCTCACCTCATGTTCACCTCATGTCAGAGGCTTCTCTTCTGATTGATCCCTGCGCCTCATGTCTGAGGCTTCCTTGTATTCTTAGACTTACCCTATGCCCTAGAACCCTTAGCTCTGGCTCATATATATACTTGCCAGGTTCCTACCTACATCCCCATCTTGATCTTCCCTTCAGTCATCTTTCTACCTCTCTACCCTCAGTCCCCTCATACCCCTAGTCCTCTATCAATCTATCCTCTTTGCTATCACCTCTGTGTGAACCTAGTCCTTGTCCTACTATTTGAGTGGATGCTCTACCCTTAGTTCTGTGTCAGTCTACCTAGCATAGCATCCGAACCCCACCCTAGCTGAATAGCAGGTGTTGCAGACCTCTGGAATGTATTGACATAGATAGGGGATGCAATAGGGCAACAACCACCTATAGAACCTAAGGGTTTGGAAACAAGGGAGACAGCAGTAAACGCAGTAGTAACTGGTGTTGGGGGCTCACACAAGGTAACACCTATAGCATCATCATTAGGCGTGAAGGATCTTCATAAGGAGTATCCTGGTCTTGCAAAGGCTTAGAGCCAACACTTGACACGAGGAGTAGCTTAGGGAGGAGGGGACTTTGGTGTCAAATGACAAATAAGATCTACTTGGGAGTAGGTCTTGGTTCATCATCTATTATATAGTACTGTGGTTCTACACTTACTAAGCTACTGTATAGTACCATAGGGTGAAGGGTCGGATAAGTATAGGTACAGGGTAAAGGGTACAACAGGCTAGAACCGGTCTAGAACTGTACATGTGTGAAGCGTAAGGTATGATGTCAGTGATAGCAAGAATAGACGGGTAAAGGGTATGACATCATAGATAAGCAGTACCTGGTCTAGGTCGATGACGTAGAGTCTAGAGTGATGATGTCATAGTGATGTCAGATCACATGACCAGAAAGAAGAGGAGGGAAATTGTATCAAGTATACGATTAATGTCCAAGGAAAACCTTGTAAGGACAAGGGTGAAGGTATGCACCAGAGGGAATACCATAGAGGTGAATAGGCCCAACCATAACAGCAGGGTTAAGTCTCGTTTAGAAGGGCTACGGTTGATCAACCCTTGGTCGATTGTAACAGGTAGAGGATGGAGATTGAGCATGTGCATGGCTCCTTGTTGATTTCAGGCATGATTGTACTATTTAGGATATATTATTACCAATTTAAGCTAATGAAATGAAATTTCGAAGTGATCAGACAGAGTCTAGACTAGCTGTTGCATTGGTAGTCAATAGGAACATGACGAAATCTCCTATCACTTCTGTGAAAATGAACACAATATCTCAGTTTATGATGCAATTCTAGACAGTACAATAGATCGGATACTACAGGCTACTAGGAAACACTCACAGAAAGATGTGTAGCAAAAGTTTCTTGTGATTAAGGTTGGGATAACAGAGATCAGCATGAAAAGTGCAGTAGACCACCTAACATTGCATACTGAATCACTTGTTTCTATCTGTAGCTACACATTCACTGTACAAAAAAAGTATTTCAGACCTTCCTGAGTGGTCAAATCAATGAATATAATGTACACAACTATGAAAGACAATGAAGCATATGATTCTGTGCTAAAGCACTCAAAGCACACTCAAATTTGAGCAAGATATGTTTGCTCATTGTCTGAGGTAGCAAGCATGACATTACTAAATTTGGTATATTAGGTAATTATTTGCTGCCCTCATGCGCAGTGATCATAACCATTCATCACCTCCCCACAGCGTAACACATCCTATCCCCCACTCAACACTCATCTTTATTTGTACTCACCCTAGCACATCATCCTCTTGTGCCAGCCATTGTAATCATGTGCTGCCCTCACATGTGTCACCACTGGCACCACTCAAACTCCATCAAGCACACCTCCCACATTCCTTGTGAGTTGTTTGTATACACCCCAGCATGTCAGCATTGTGTGCCCATCTGTCACCAGCACACACTGACATACCAAGTGCATGTCTGTCCATGCCCCCCATCTCACTACCACCACTTCACATGCCTGCCCCCCTTGTCATGCACACCCACCCATCTTTGTGCCACCACCTGATTGTGTGCATGGACCCAAGTACGCTCCATGCCACTGCCCTTATTATGCCCCCCCTCCCTTGTGCACACTGTGACAAGCATGCATATGTATGCAGATGTGGTTTCATGTCTGCATGCATGCTCATGCTTGCCATTCTTCACACAAGCACCCACCAATCAACACTCTACCACACTCCCACACCCATATGATGGTCAAAGTTTACATGAGCACACCACTTTGCAGGAGAGTGCACACTCTATATTACAAGTGCACAACTTTATTTATGAGAATGCACAACTTTCAAACCATAGCTTGTATTGGCGACCTATATCCCTAATAAAGAGACAGGCCACACAGCACTTCAGTACAGACAAGAGACTAGTAGGATTATAGGGAAATCCAGGAAGGACTAGACTAGAGTTCTTCTGGCGTTGATTTCATAGTATATATACGTTTTACATGTTTGTACCTATTGTGGTACATAGAAGGTCCAAGAACGTTGTGGAACGTTCTTTATCATATGATGTCATAGATAAGCATAGCCATAGAAATGGAAGAGAAGGAAAGAAGCATAGCCGTGGGTATGGAATGGAAGCATCAAAGAGAAGCCCACAGTAATTAAATACATGAGGCGCATAGCCTCGCATAGCCGAGATCCCATCAGGAACGTGGAGATTAAATACACAGCCGAGTGCACAGCAACTCAGCCACACACATGAGGGGTGCACAGCAGCCACTCTTTCCACGATCTCGTGACACAGGCACATGACTCTGATCACGTGATCCATCAAGGAAAACATCTAAGTCCATTGTCTTGTAGTGTTAAAAGGCATCTATTGCCTTCAATAAATAAGGAAAAAGAGGAGAAAAATGTAATAAATAAGTGTGAATGTAACAGCTTGTTTTTGTACTTAGGTTCTTGTGTTCAATTCAACTCACAAGCAGAATAGGTATCATTGATTGACTCCAAAGTTGGAGATCATCACTAGTACTAGTTAAACTGATATGGTAGGATGTGAGATCATGTAGAATCTACAGACTGTGTTATAAGCTGTATATATGATGAAAATCATTAATGATAGAAGTCAGATGGGGTTCAGTTATTCGTAAATAGGGCAAATGTTCAGAAAATGAGAATTAATTGTGACAGGAACATTCAGGGGGTTATATATAATACTGTGGGTCCAAGTCTGTGACTCAGTCAGACTGATGGTGTGATGTGGCTTGAGCACCAGTATTTACTGTATGTTGTGCCCATGGGTTTTGAGATGGGTCTCAAGCAGGTTGAAGAGCACATGATCACTGTGGTTGAATGGGAATAGATGACCCAGATGGCAGGAGAGAGTTTCCAGTGGACGATGATGCCTCAGTTTCTTGAGAATAGGTAGGGCATTGTTCTTCCAGTCCTGACATTCCAGATACCCCCAAGTGGGCCAGGCCTGATGTTGACATGTGGCTTGTATACACTGTTGACAACCTGTGAGTAGTGAAAAACTTGAATGTTCTTTAAAAACATACCTCCTGAACCACAATAGTTATCTGATTTGATACTTTTCCCTGGGCCCCAAAGAAGTTGAAATATATTGCTTTCCAATGTGGATGCGTGGCACTTCAATGCCCTCACACCTACTAGTTAGTGATGAAGCATGTTGAGTGTTTTTGTCAGACTGGCTAGTATCACAACAGACATACCTGATTTGAATGCTGCTGCAGTGTGGGCAGCAAACTTGGTGGCACTGTCCATGGGATTGGGCTCCTCTGATAGGCTATCCAAGACTTGTTCCAACTCAGGCATACCAGTGGTTCTCTTCTTAGCTTCTTCACATGCAGAAAGCTTGGTAAAGAAGTAGTCATCATTGATGTCAGGGCTTGAGACTTGGTCAAACAGAGGAGTACTAGTACTACTAGCCTGATGGAACATCAGACCATTGGGTGCACAAATTGAGCAGAGGATCTCTATTTCATCATTGAACTCGCTCAACTCTGATGACAGATCATAGATAATGGTGGCCTGGGCCTTGCCTTTGTCATGGTTGGTGGTCACACCAGTTTGTGATGGTGGTGGGTGATCTGCCAAATGAGATCCATGACTGGTGAGCCCAAGATTAACAGCCTCAGTACAAGTGCTTCCATCTGATTCTGAGTCTAATATCAGTGATTCAGAGCCCGAGTCCACAGACTTGGCATCACTGGTCTGGGTGTTGAATGGCACACTAGACAAGATCTTCTGTATTGCCTTATCCCAGTTCATGTATGTGGAATGAGGGATGGCAATATGTGGTACTAGAAGATACATGTTAGATCTTCATTAAATGTGTGTAGACATGGGTTGAACACACCAACTATAATAGAAAATGTGTTCCACTTGCGACCTACTGTACACTTCACTTCATCAAGAGTCTTGCCTGTGATTGTGTTACATTTGAGGACATACAGACAAGTCCCTGAGATGCTGGCCAGGGCCCAGTGGAGTGATCCTGTAGCTGGCTTAACACAACAAGCATCGAGCCACTTGAATGGCTTCAGGAGAAGATGGCAAAGTCATGCATCAATGGCATCCACATCCCAAGAAAGTTTGAATTCAAGGTCTTCCCCACCATCATTGCTGGTGAGCAAACCATGATGGTATAAATTCTCCTGGATGAGCTTGGACAGCTTGTGCTCTACACATAGAACACTATTCTGAAGAAATATTGTGAATTGTGATCAGTGAACTGCATATTCAAGCCATGACTGATGGATTAGTACATATCCTATCGAGCCCCTCAGGTATCATCATCACCATGCCAATCTTGATGCTTCTGTTTTGGTTTGATTGTCGCAGAGTGCTGGTACTAGTATTGCCATGGACTGTGGTCAAACTTGAGCTAGTGGCTCTCAACCTGCTGCCACTTGCTCCAGCCTAGGGAAAATTAAAATAACAATGATGTAAGCACACGAAGCCCACATGCAAACACATACAACACACCTTGTTTGACAGGTGAAGGCTTGACCACCATGTAAGTGGTGCATCCTGTGTCTTGTGAAAGCCAGCAGAAGCTTCACTGTGAGCAGCATTGGGAGTAACCTTTGGCTGTGGCTGTTGTAGACCATACCAATTGAGAATCATCCAGACAGTGGAATTCAATGAAGTAGGTGCAATGGAATCAGTGGGTGTCCCATTGTGGTTGTTGTGAGCAGCCTGACAAGTTGCTGACTCAAAACTGCCATGCCAAGTGGACTCAGGCTGGTGGTTGTGATGACATTCCTTCTGGGAACAAGCTTGACAACAATTCCCATTTCATCCAGCACCTGGAATAAACTGGGAGCATTGTGGTGGTCCACCATCATCAGACATTGACTAGATAGACCTAAGCAGACTTGGATGAGGAGGGGGTCACCACAGAATCAAAACACTTCGAGTCACCCTTTTGTACTCTATCACAGCTCACCTGCTTCTATCATACATATATGTATCATCACATCTAAACCCTGTGCCCATAAAATAGCATGCAGCCACCAGATTGCAAACAGTGTATTTACCTTGTGTTCTTTGCATCCAATGGAGATTACCTTGACTTCAGGGTATGATTCATCTACCCATTCCTCCTCTGTGACTCTGTAGCCCACAGGGATAATTCCCTGATTTTGGATCACTTGAAGAGCTGTGGTGAAAGCTTTGTGTGATTCAGCAGAATGAAAGGGGGTGGTTGTCAGAGGTACATCAATGGTGGCATTTCAGACATGCCTATCTTGATTAGCTGTAATCTTGTCTTGTAGGTCCACAATGCCAGAGTCTGAGTCATCAAATCCTGCATGAATCTCAGAGTAGACATCTTCATAGCACTCCATGTAGGTCCCATATTGTATCTCTGATAGAAACCACATGTCCTGTAGTCTGTAGGTTAGTTATGAGATTGAGTGCATTAGTATACTGTTGACACAGACATACCAATGGAGTTTGATTGTGTCCCCATTTTGAAATTGGATGATGATTCCAATCTCGTTGGAACTGCTGGCAGTCCATGTTTAGTTGATCAACAAATAAGTATTGTAATAGCCAGAGGTGGCATGGATCATTGGGATTGAGCATGTGAATCTCCTTGAGATGCAAAAAAAAAGCTTGCCAATAATGCATGAACTGGATACCAGTATCAAGCCAGAGTTGTTCAATGTGAGTGTTTCACATAGACTTCCCCCACATGAATGAAAACTGATTGGGGCTATGGTGTTGAATCATCCAAACAGCAACTCCCATATTTTCACCACCACAGTCACCACAAACACAGGAAGGAGTCCTATATACAGCAATGGCATTGGTAAAGAGCTCAAGAACTGTTGATGCACAATTGTTGGTACTGTTGGTGACCTAAGACAATAGGCACAACCAAACACTTCAAACAGGACTTAGTAGAGACTAGGAGTTGCCAGAGAGAATTCCAGCAAGAACTTGACTAGAGTTCTGCTGGCGTCGCATTCATACTATATATATGATACATGTTGTTTGTACTTATTATGAGCATAGAACATAATGGAACGTCATAGAACGTTCAAGAAGCTGATCGTGAAAAAGAGAAGCATGGTGTGTGAATAAAAAAGCATAGCTGTGGGTATGGAATGGAAGAGAAGAATAGAAGCCCACGGTGATTAAATACATGAGGCATACAGCCTCGCATAGCCATGATCCCATTGGGCATGGAGATTAAACACTGCCAAGTGCACAGCAACTCAGCCACATGATGTGAGGGGTGCACAGCAGCCACTCATACCACGGTCACATGACACAGGCATGTGATAAGGTCACATGATCCATCAAGGAAAACATTGAAGTCCATTTTATGTAGTGTAAGGCGTCCGTTAGCCTTTAATAAAATAAGGAAAAATGTACAAAATAATAGGAAAATAATAGCATCCATAACAGGTACTAGTTCATAAACCAACAACCTACCAGAAGATGTGAGTAATATTGAGAGTGAAATTCTTACATACCAAAGACTGGTACTGGGATGTTCTTGCTTATGTTATAAACACCAGTTATATCTAACTTTTACTACGCTCCTTCAACTTTGGACTTTGTCATATTTTATCTTTCAAAGTCATGTGACTGGTTGCACGTGATCGTGGGACATTGACATGTGATTAGGTCTAGAACCT
>JBBPLY010000410.1:4145-15232 GCA_038090035.1 Xerocomus nothofagi | reverse complement strand
CCTCGAGCGACGTACCATACAACATGTCGTCCCGACGCTGACTGCGCAACTCCTTGCTTTCCTGCCATCGATCCGACCTGCTGTCATTGCAGCTTTGGAGAACGACTACATGATTCCCGTGAAGGTGTTCCGGGAGCAAATGGATAAGCTGCTGCTTGAACCTTTATCCACTGCGAAGGAAATCCCCGATGCACCGCTTCTTATTGTTATCGATGCCCTTGACGAGTGCGATGATGAGAGTCTCGTTGCTGAACTTGTAACACTTTTTGCGCTTCTCCCCCAGAAGGCTTCATTCCCGCTGCGATTGTTGATCACAAGCAGATCAGAAACTTGGCTTGAGTCACGTTTCCACCAGCCAGATGTATCTGATCTCACACTGCCTCTCGATATCCACGCTTTCAGTCCGGAGGAAGACATTCGCTCGTTCTTACGTCATGCACTGGACAACATGTATGACCAGCATCTCCAAGTCATGAAAGATATTCCTCGTCCTTGGCCATCGTCAGATGATGTTGAACGTATTGTCAGCAAGGCTAGTGGACTATTCATCTTTGCCTTCACGGTCATCAAATTCGTGGGAGCCAAGGCGCATAATCCCATTACACGTCTGCAGGCCATTCTCGAAGACACGCCGTCTGTATCTGTCAGCTCCGCATATGCTGACCTCGACTCGCTCTATCGTGATGCGATTTCTGCCTTTCCTGATCCAGACGTTGCTCGTCTCGTGTTGGGCCTCGTTTATTGCATGACTGTTCCTATGTCCGTGTCAGGTCTGCACAGCCTGCTACAGCGCCCCGATGTCGACGTTAGGCTCGTCGTCCCTACTCTCAGCTCCATCCTCCTTGCCTCAGAAGACGATCAACAGCCCATTCAGTTCTACCACGCGTCCTTCCGCGATTTCTTGATCAATCCTCAACGATCACGAAATTATACAATCAAACCAGGTGTTTACCATCGGCTTATGGCGCAGCTGTGCTTCGAGACGATGTCGAGTTCATTGAAGCGCGATATATGTGGCATTGGGGACCCAGCTAGAGCGAACAATGAAGTTCCCGATCTCATTGAACGTCGACAGGGAACGTTCAACGAAGCTCTGTTGTACGCCTGCCGCCACTGGCCCCACCATCTTGCACAGGTCCCGAGTGACGAATTTTCCAACGAGGGACTGCTAAATGCACTGAAAATTTTCAGCACCACGGTGTTATTATGTTGGATAGAGGCACTCAGCATATTTGGCGAACTCGAGAGTGCTGTGGTGATGCTTCGGGAGGGTATCATGTGGCTGAAGGTTTGTTTATCCATCGCAGCTCTGAGCCTGAGCTAAGGATATCTTACAGACGTTGCGTGATGTCCCAGGGGATACAGTCACGCTATTTCAAGAGGCTGAACGTCTTGTGGTACTTTACATGGATCCCATCTCCCAGTGTGCGTTGCACATCTATCTCTCAGCCATCGCCTTTGTTCCCGAGAACAGTGTCATACAGAGGATATTCAAGCACCAATCGTTCGGGACACTAATCACGCAAGTAACTATCTCTAATCATATCACCATGGTTCGCAGAGGCATCAGTCTCCACAATCCCATTCACTCCATCGTCTTCTCTCCAAATGGCGATTGGATCGCTACGGCCGGCGCGAAGCAAGGTGTCCAATTATGGAATGCGGTTACGGGCGGAAACGTGGCGAGTCTTGGGGATTGTTCGTCGACGTCGTTCCTTGTTCGTTTTTCTCCATCCGGCGCCTTCTTGGCGGCCGCATTCGAAGGCGGTACTGTCGCGGTATGGGACCCAAAGGTCGGCCGCGAGCATCTGAAGCACGAAGGTTGTCACATCGAACCGATCACGTGTATCGAGTTCTCGAACAACAGCGCCTTGCTTGCATCTAGTTCCCGTGACCATGTAATCCACGTCTGGTCTATGGAGACGGCACAAAAGCTGTACCGTTTAGCTACGCATGAAGGACCAGTGATCTCGTTAATGTTCTCGAGCGATTCGCTGCGGTTGTTTTCGGGATCGGAAGATAACCTGATCATCATTTGGGATATGTCGTCCGGCAAGTTGGTTCGTGGGATGATGGGACATCGCAAGGCGGTAAACTGTATCACTGTTTCCCAGGATGGGAGCACGCTGGCGTCTGGCTCGGAAGACAAGACGGTCAAGCTATGGGATACCAAGACTGGGAAATGCACGCAGACGTTTTCCAAGGGACATCACACGGGGATACGATCGGTTCGCTTCTTTGACGAGGACAAACATGTTGTTGCAGCCTGTGACGAGGCAATCATATCTTGGAGCATCGCTTCACGCAACCCGTCAGAAACGATATGGACAGCAGTACAATTCGTGAAGACGGTGTTGCAACGTGTTCCTGCATGGGAGGCCAAGGTTCTCGGATGGGGTGCTCCCAAGTCCATCATCAGGTCTATGTCACATCAAATGTTCAACGAGACCTCCCCGGAGCACGTTGTTGTCGCATATGCGCGCCAATCACTGTCATTCGTGTTTGCACACAGAGGCTACCTACATTCTGGATCACTGCCTGACCCAATAAATCATCCTCCCCTGCGAAACACTGCCACCATTTCTGCAGTCTCAATATCGTCAGACGGTCTCTGGGCTGCGACAGCCGACCCTCATGGTTCACTTGAAATCATCGATCTCACGATAAGGGGAAAAACATGGGAGGAACTGGAAATATCAGCCAAGTCACAACCACTCGCCCACATCAGCACCATCGCGTCGTCGGCCGATGGCAAACATTTCCTCTTCAGCGCCATGTACCAATGGTACTTGGTTGACGTAGACTATCGCATCATCAAGAAGATTGACGTTGGCGTGATGGCGTCGATGCGCGACGACGACGACATCCAGTTCAAGTTTTCTGCGGACGGAAGCATCTTTTTCAGCCTTGTCTCCAATCTTTTTAACGATGACAAGAGCACTTTACGAGTCTTTGATTCCGCGACTGGTGAGCAACGTGCCCAGTTCACGAGGTTGAAGAAGGTCCATTCGTTTGTTGCATCCACGGACGGCGCATGGATCGCATGCGGGCGCGAACTCGGCCAAGTGGATATATTCAGAGTGGCGAATAAGGAACGGACGATGATAGCGGAGTCGGGGCTTAACGGCTCGCCGATCAACGTACTCATTTTCTCCGACGATGCACAACAGCTCGTGGGCAGCTCCAAATCGGGGGTCGTCTACGTTTGGGATCGTGCGAGCGGGGCGTGCAAGGCCACGTTTACGGTGTCCACGTCGATGGTCACTGCGCTTGCATACGCCAGCACACGCGTGGGAGGCGGAGCCGAGAAGGAGATGATCGCGATTGGACGAGAAGATGGCTCGCTCTGTGTGTGGTTACCGTCGAGCACTGCATCTGCATCGCATGAAATCCTCCGCAGCGATCAAGCCACTGTCAAAAATGTGGACCGTATCCGGTTCTCAGATGATCGGACAAGGCTGAGGTCTAGGGGCGAAGACGGGACCGTCTTTACCTGGGCGATCCCGTTCGACACAGACGAGGCGGACACGGACATGTCGCGGTGTGCGCTCTGCGCGCGCCCAGACTCGGACGGTGTAGACGCTGACTCTGATGCTCAGACCGTGTCATTTCCCCATCTCCTTTCGCGTTCCGATCCAGAAGACGCTGTCGACAGTTTCCTCCGCACCGCGTATCGGGTTCGGAAGGACGGTTGGCTCGTCGAGGGTGACAGGCGGGTGATATGGCTTCCCCCGTTTACGCGCCCGCACGGTAAAGACGCGTTTTACGCGTATGAGAACGGATCGGTCGCGCTCCTCACGGCCACTTCGGCATGGCTCTTGATGAGATATGTAAAGCCTTGAGTGATGCTCGGAACTGGAGCACAGAATGTTACTGTAACGTGCCAAAGGATGTACAATACGAGGTCCACGGTTAGGGCAGTAGTCCCCTGTCGAGGTTGCGAAGAACGTCGGAATACCGTCGATATTGTAATTGTTTAAACAGTGTCGCATCGTTTCCAATACCAACTTGAATGGCTCATCGACGTTGACTCTGATCGACTGTCAGTCCGAGTCATACAATCAACCAGTACTACTATTGAAACTTACAATTTTCATAGCAAATATCTGTGAGAAGGACGTCAGATTGAAGATTCTATGTATCTGGAAACAAAGATGATCATCCTCCCCGGTGAGGGAATCAGAATTGAGTCAAGGAGATTGTGAACTTTGCAAGAAGTTTGACAAGTTCAACTTGAAGTTCAACTCAGACAAACCAAACATTATTTTGCAATTCCCACTTGGTAGCGAGCGATTGACTGCTTACGCTTGCTTATTCTGGCAGAACTCAAACTTGTCGACATCACGTTTGGTAAGAAACCCTGCCAGTGGCTTGGCGAGGGCGTCTACTATCTCAGCCATGTTCAACAACTCATCCCACATCGATGCCAGTCATTCCACCTTTAGTGAAGTACATCGAGACCAGTATTACCATGCGCGGCCCACAGTTCAAGGAAATCAAACCATCAACACCGTCATCCACGGAAATCAGATCCTTCAGGATTCCCATTCAAGTGAGCATTCCCGATCTCAGTCATCTCGACGTCTCTAGCCTGAAACGTCGCCACTTCCAGTTATCATCGAAGCACTCCAGAAAGCGAGTGCACCGAGTGCCACCCATGATTCCGCACAGCGGTATCCGGCCCCAAAGTGTATTGAAGGAACACGGACCGAGTTACTCGCTCGCATAACCTCATGGGTAGACCAACCGGACCAGAATCCTATATGTTGGTTGAACGGCCGACCCGGTGCAGGAAAGTCGGCGGTATCGCAGACCATAGCGGAGAAGTACGCGAATCAAAAGCGTCTAGCTGCTAGCTTCTTCTTTTCACGAAGGGACCTCGAGCGACGTACCATACAACATGTCGTCCCGACGCTGACTGCGCAACTCCTTGCTTTCCTGCCATCGATCCGACCTGCTGTCATTGCAGCTTTGGAGAACGACTACATGATTCCCGTGAAGGTGCTCCGGGAGCAAATGGATAAGCTGCTGCTTGAACCTTTATCCACTGCGAAGGAAATCCCCGATGCACCGCTTCTTATCGTTGTTGATGCACTTGACGAGTGCGACGACAAGAGTCTCGTTTCGGAGCTCGTAGCGCTTCTTGCGCTTCTCCCTCGAAAGACCTCACTCCCCCTGCGATTGTTAATCACGAGCAGGTCTGAGCCCTGGCTTCAGTCACAGTTCCACCGTCCAGACATATCGGCTCTCACGCTCTCTCTCGATATTCATGCTTTCAGCGTGGAGGAAGACATTCGCTCGTTCTTACGGCGTGCTCTAGATGCCACATATGACCAGCATCCCGAGGTTATGACGGACGTCCCTCGTCCGTGGCCATCGTCGGACGAGCTCGAACGCATCGTCAGCAAGGCCGGTGGATTGTTCATATTTGCACTCACGGTCGTCAAATTCGTTGGAGACAGATTGCATAATCCTGTCGAACGCTTACAGGCCATTCTCGGGGATACAGTCACTGTGTCTACCGGGTCCGCATACGCTGACCTTGACTCGTTGTACCAGGATGCTGTTTCCGTTTTTCCAGATCCCGATGTCGTACGGCTTGTGCTCGGTGTCGTCTACTGCATGGCGATTCCCTTGTCTGTATCAGGTCTACACAAGCTATTAAAGAGACCCGACGTGGACGCTAGAATAATTGTCCCTTCCCTTAGCTCAGTTCTCCTCGCATCAGAGGACGGGAAACAACCCATTCAGTTTTATCACGCGTCCTTCCGTGACTTCCTCACCAATCCGCAACGGTCACGCAAATATGCGATCAACCCTGACGTCTATCATAGGCATATGGCGCAGTTGTGCTTTGAGACGATGTCAAGTTCGTTGAAGCATGACATGTGCGAGATCGGGGACCCAGCCAAGGCGAACAGCGAGATTCTGGATCTCGTCGAACGTCGGCAGGCAGCGTTCGACGAAGCTCTTTCGTACGCTTGCCGTTTTTGGTCCCGTCACCTCGCGCAGCTCCCGAACGACGGTGTTGCCAACGAGGCACTGCTGAATGCTCTGAAGACGTTCAGCACCACGGTGTTGTTATACTGGATAGAAGCATTCAGTATCTTTGGAGAGCTCGAGAGTGCTGTGGTGATGCTTCGGGAGGGTATCTGCTGGTTGAAGGTTTGTTCGTATCGTCTTTCCCCTCTCCTGAGCTAAGGATGGTCTACAGACATTGCGTGAGGTTCCCGAAAACGCACTGACGCTGTTTGAAGATGCTGAGCGTCTTGCGGCACTTTACATGGCCCCCATCTCCCAATGCGCACTACACGTCTATGTCACAGCGCTTTCGTTCGTTCCCACGGACAGCGCCATCTACGAAACCTTCAAACACCAATCGCTCGGCACGCTTGTCCAACTTCCGGATCGAGCTGCAAACTGGAATGTCGTTCGGACCGGTCTCAATCTCCACAATCCTATTCACTCTGTCGTCTTCTCCCCAGACGGTGATCTGATCGCTACGGCCGGCGCGAAGCAAGGTGTCCAATTATGGAATGCGGTTACGGGCGGAAACGTGGCGAGTCTTGGGGATTGTTCGTCGACGTCGTTCCTCGTTCGTTTTTCTCCATCCGGCGCCTTCTTGGCGGCCGCATTCGAAGGCGGTACTGTCGCGGTATGGGACCCAAAGGTCGGCCGCGAGCATCTGAAGCACGAAGGTTGTCACATCGAACCGATCACGTGTATCGAGTTCTCGAACAACAGCGCCTTGCTCGCATCTAGTTCCCGCGACCATGTAATCCACGTCTGGTCTATGGAGACGGCACAAAAGCTGTACCGTTTAGCTACGCACGAAGGACCAGTGATCTCGTTAGTGTTCTCGAGCGATTCGCTGCGGTTGTTTTCGGGATCGGAAGATAACCTGATCATCATTTGGGATATGTCGTCCGGCAAGTTGGTTCGTGGGATGATGGGACATCGCAAGGCGGTAAACTGTATCACTGTTTCCCAGGATGGGAGCACGCTGGCGTCTGGCTCGGAAGACAAGACGGTCAAGCTATGGGATACCAAGACTGGGAAATGCACGCAGACGTTTTCCAAGGGACACCACACGGGGTTACAATCGGTTCGCTTCTTTGACGAGGACAGACGCGTCATTGCAGTCTGCGAGGAGGCAATACTATCGTGGAACGTCGCCTCGCGCAACCCGCCGGAAACGATCTGGGCGGTGGAAAAGTACCTTAAAATGACCCTGAAGCATGTCCCTGCGTGGCAGGCCAAAGCGTTTGGGTGGGGGGTGCCGAAGCCAATGCTGAGATTCATGTTTCACCGAGAATACACCGAGTCGACTGCACGGCGCCTGACGACCACATATGCGAGCCAGTCGCCGTCGCTCGCGTTTATCTTCCTAGGCCAGATGTTCATCGGGTCTCTGCCGACTCCCGTGAACAGTCTGCCTGTAAGTGTCCCTGGAACGGCAGCTGCAGTTGCGTTGTCGCCAGACGGCAGTTGGGCTGCGACCGCAGACCCTCTAGGTTCACTCCAAATCCTTGATCTTACTATGGCAGGGGATATCACATGGGAAGACGTGGGGCCGATGTTTAAATCTGACCCACTCACCTCTGCAGACAAGATCGTCCCCTCGCCCAACGGCACACGGTTCATGATCGACAACCTCATACAATGGAGCCTGGTCGACGCAAACTATCGCATCGTGAAGAAGATAGATACGGGTATGATGGGGGCGATGCGCGACGATGGCGACATCCGATTCAAGTTCTCTGCAGACGGGAGCATTTTCTTCTGTGTCGTCCAGAACCTGTTTAACGGCGACAAGAGCACCATACGCGTCTTCGATTCCGTGACGGGCGATCAGCGCGCACAGTTTTCGGGACTGAAAAAGGTTCATTCGTTCGTCGCGTCTGCCGACGGGACGTGGATCGCGTGCGGGCACGGACCCGGCCAAGTGGACGTGTTCAGGGTAGCAGCAAGCAAGGAACGAACGACCATACCAGGAGCTTCCGACGGCTCGCCCATCAACGTACTCCTTTTCTCCGACGACGCACGACAGCTCGTGGGCGGTTCCAAATCGGGGGTCGTCAGCGTTTGGGATCGTGCAAGCGGAACGTGCGAGGCCACTTTTGGTGCGTCCACGTCGATGGTCACAGCGCTTGCGTACGCGAGCCCGCGCACGGCCGACGGGGACGGCGGGGGTGGTGTTGTAGGGAGGGAGAGGGCCGCGATCGGACGAGAAGACGGCTCGCTTTGCTTGTGGTCGCCGTCAAACTCGGCATCACACGACGTTCTCCGCAGCGATCAAGTCACGGTCAAAAACGTGGACGTCGTCCGGTTCTCGGACGATCGAACGAAGCTCGTGTCGAGGGGCGAGGACGGGACCGTGTTTACGTGGGCCATTCCGTTCGATAGAGATGGTGTCTGTGTGCGTCCGGAGGGTGTAGAGAGTGTCTCCGAGTCGATCGACAAGGGCATTTCGTCTCTCTCACATCTTCTCTCACGATCCGACCCGGAAGATTCCCCCGACAGCTTCTTCCACACGACGTATCGCGTCCGAAAGGACGGCTGGCTGGTCCGGGGCGAGGGTGAGGACGAACGACGCGTGATATGGCTACCGCCTGCCAAGCGTCCGCGCGGCAAAGACGTGTTATGGGCGTACGAGGACGGACAGGTGGTGTTCTTTACCCACTCTACAGAGCTGGTTTTCCTCAAGTGGGTGGACAAGGTCGATGGTTGACGGCTTGAAGCTCGAGGGTCGTTGTCGTCAGATCTGACAACGTCGGGGGGACGTGTTTTGTGAATGTACTCGATAAGTCGATGGATGCATTGTATGGCTTGTTCAAATGGGATCGTATGAGTGCCCAAGTCGTCAAGGTATGCGATAATCATTGCAAAAAATAAAAAATCTGTTATATGCCACAGTCGCCATGCTTTATTACAGGGGTCCACTGCCAGGTCACCAATCACGGTGACGGACCCCACAAACCATAAGATAAAAAACGGACCGAAAGACCCTAGAACAATCACAGGCACGAACGCGTGCTCCCTCTACTCCCTCTCGGAATCATATTCCTCCAGCACGTCCCCGTTCCGCCGCCTTCCGTTCCCGTTCACGCTCAACCAGGCTTCCAACCGCCGCCCAAGTTCCCCACCCCGCCCACCACATATATCGCCCGTCGTCGTCAACGTCTGTTCCCTCTCCTTGGCTTTTTTCAACGGCAACTGTCCCGCCTGTTTCCGGCTCTTGAGAGCCACTATCCGGAGCGCACTCGGCGACGGTTCTTCCTCTTCTTCCCCGCTCACGCTCATACCATCGTCGTCGTACGACGGCGCACTCGGTACTTCGGAGCTATCGGCGGTCGAATCGGCGTCCTTGAACCACTCTTCTTCGTGTTCCTCTGGTCCGAGGATGCTATCGACCAGTCCTTCTTCCCAACCGTCCCATTCTACACAGCGGTGTGCGATGCGGAGTCGGGCACCGACGGCTTCGTAGTGAAGCCATTCCTTGGCGGTCGTGGCGAGACTCGCTTGAGTCGCGTTCTTGGATGACTTGGAGAGTGCGATCGAGGCGACGACCTCTCGGAACAACTTGGACGTGAACAAACTCGTCTGAACGAACGCTGGAAGGTGTGCACAAGCCCACAACGGCCGCGTCGTCGTCGACTCCCAATCGATGATGCACGTCTTGAGGGGAAAAAAAAAAAAAAAAAAAAAGTGGCAGTGAGTACGGCGTCAAATATGAAAGAGTATGCTTGTCGACGCACAATTTTGGTATGATCATCCTCGTCCACGAATATGTTTTCCAAGTTGAGATCGTGACAGTCAAGTCCGAACTCTTCAGGACCCGGGTGATCTGCATATGCCCCTAATCGGTCCATGACGCGCATCCAGCGGCCCATCTCCCTGCGCGCACATTTATCGCGGCGCATGATGTGCGCGACCAGGAAGGTGCTCCGTTGCATGCGGCGATAATCGCTGTACATGGAATCCCCAGGACCTTCCCATTCGTCCTCGCTCTCTTGCGCGTCCCATTCGTCAGAGTCGTCGCTCTCATCGTCAGGAACCGCGTCGAGGTGGTGGTGTCTGGAGGATCGAATCTCGTCCGGATCAAGGTGGAGCCGATGAGGTGCGGACTTGCCCTCGTTCTCCCGTTGTACGCCTGCTATCTCACGCTGTGCACAAGACTCTAGGTAAGATCGCGTCGAGGACCAGGGTCCACGATTGATTTCGGACGGGTGCGCGAGGTCACCTCGACCGGAACCAAAGAATGGCCACGAAACGATGGGACCAACATGTGTTGAAGTGGACGTGACGCGCGTCGGATCGCGCACGGGGTGGACTGCTGTCGGCGTGTTCGCAGATGCAGTGGTGGCTAACAATGGACAGTACTTGAATGGAACGTGCGTTGCGGTGGGCGTTGATGAGGATGAGCTTAGTGGTGATGCGACTGACCGAGATAATGATGACGCAGGGAAATGGAGAGATCCTATATGTGAGAAACGCTGAGCGAAAAGGGGTATTATGATTGCCGCTACATTTTTGAACAGAATCTTGAGTTGCTCGTTGGACATCGAGTGATACACTCTGCTGAGCGGAATGCCCGATGCCTGGATGACCGACGTCATGAGCAAGACAAGGATGAGCGTCTCAAGGGAGGACTGACCTTGGACATGAGGATATATTCGCCTCCGAGGCGATTGCAAGGGTCTGAATTGTAATAATATATGTCTGACACGGGTACGGAAGTCATTTCGCGGAGGTATTGCAACGTCGCAACCTCGGATCGGGTCTTGAGGCGCGGCATGAAACGACGGGCCACTCGGGCCACTAGTTGCCGCGTGTCAGCGAGGGTGACGAGATAAGCCTAAAAACGTAAGCTTGATGGAGGCAATGACTCGGAGCTGCACGGCTGCACCGACCTTGTGGAATGTTCCTGATGGCGTTCGTTCAGGATGAGCACAGACATGAGAGAGAAAAAGGAAAGAGGCTTACCTGAGCTCAAAAAGGTGATGCGGCCGACTTCACAGTGGGTCTTTTCACGTAAGATGTCTTTGAGGACTCTTCGATCAACTCGGAAGGGCTGGGCATCGTGC
>JBBPLY010000408.1:0-15281 GCA_038090035.1 Xerocomus nothofagi | reverse complement strand
CAGGTCTTGGTATTTATTCTATCCTTCGCAGTTCAAGGTGCAGCAGGAGCTGCACATCTCTTCCCTGCATGGTGGGGTGCCAATCAAGGTGGAAATTATGACCGCTGTTTGTATCTTCAGTAGATACAGCGTTTTTGACGTGTCTAGTAAATGTTCAGTTGGGATTGATGTATTAGTACACATATGTTGCATTGTTTACCAGACGCCGATCGAACAGATGTTCCAAGTGCCCGCCAGGCTGAACTGCACTGTGCAAGAATATCAAAGGTGCTAACGATGAACGGTCGGTTCTGGGACTTGCAAAGGCACTTTCCTTCGTTCTGGATGCTGTTGTTCGCATCTGCATTCTTGAGAGTCGGACTCATCCTTTACAGCGAGTGGCATGATGCCAGCTCCGTCGTGAAGTATACCGATGTCGACTATCGCGTCTTTAGTGATGCGGCACGGTTCCTTTTCCATCCAAGTGAGGACAATGTCGCTCGAGGACCATTGACAAGAAGGTTTGGCTTGAATGTCGGAAAGTGAGTGGTCTCTGCTCCCGTGGTTCGTGTGGTGACCGTCATACCACGCCTCCTAGTCCATACACTCGCGAGACGTACCGCTATACACCTCTGCTGGCAGTCCTCTTGCTCCCAAACGAATTTGTTCATGCATCTTTTGGAAAGTACCTTTTTGCGGCTTGCGACCTCATCAATGGGATGCTCATATATCAGCTGCTCTTGACCTCCGTCCTCTCGCAATCAACACCAGCACCAGCCAGTGATGATCTGAAGCCGCTGGAAGAGCGACGTCAAAGCAGGGGCGCAGAGAACACACCCATCACTGATGCAAAAAAACGGGCCTCCTTTCTTGCGGCGACACACCTACTCAACCCACTCGTATTCAGCATATCTACACGCGGATCCTCCGAATCCATTCTCTGCACGCTCGTCCTCCTGACGTTATACCATGCGCTTCATCACCGATGGGACGCGGCCGCTGTGATGCTGGGCATCAGCGCCCATTGGAAAATCTATCCCGTCATCTACGGCGTGAGCTGTGTGACTGCCATCGCTGCCCAAACGCGACCGACGTCCGGCTGGGGATCCACTTTTGCCAAATCGCTCGTGTGCACGCGTACACTTCGTTTTGCGATCCTCAGCGCCGGTACGTTCTTTTTCCTTGGCACGCTCTGCTACATCATGTACGTCTCTCTTTCTTTTTCGTATCTCTCGCGACTGGAGACATCGCTCACTATCGAGGTGTGGATGAATCTTTCGCAGATGGGGATGTCCGTACTTGTACGAAGCCTATCTGTATCACGCAGGCCGCCTCGATCATCGGCACAACTTTTCTCCCTACTTTTACCTCACCTATCTCGCCTATCCAAGGCAATCTAGCTCCCTCGACGACCACGCGCTTTCGTTCCTTCGATGGCTCCTTCGTTCGCCGCTCACGAGTCTCGTCCCACAGCTCTCCCTGTCCCTCGGCGCGGGCCTCTTGTTGGGTCGACGCACCCGTGACCTTCCGTTTGCGTGGTTCGTGCAGACGTTTGCGTTCGTGCTGTTCAACCGAGTGTGCACCTCGCAGTACTTTTTGTGGTACACACTCTTCCTACCCCTTCTTGCCCCACGTATGCGGTTCTCGTGGTGGAGCGTTATCATCTGGGCTGGCACACAAGCGGTTTGGCTTGCTGAAGCATACAAGCTCGAGTTCTTGGGAGGAGACGTGTTCTTCAGTCTTTGGCTGAGGAGCTTGCTCTACGTCTGTGGACATGCGTGGGTACTTGAAAAGATCATGGAGGGTTATGCCACTGGGGCGATACCATAGACTTGGGAGGCTGCGTTGCTGGCGTGCATCATCGACTGTCACGAATCAACCCTGTTATTAAATAGGAATCTAGGAGCTACATGCTCGCGTGGAAATAGTCCGACGGAACGAAAACATGGATCGGACGAAAGCGGCGCTTGTCTCTGAAAGAAAGTGCTAAAGACGAGAACATGGGTAGATAGCGTATTGCTCTCTCGAATCCTTTCCAAAGGACTGACATCATATCTATCAAACACATAAGCGGGATGTTCGAGGAAACAGGAAGGGAGACATACGTATTGAGAAATCCACCGGAAGCCTAAGAGGTGGGGTCAATAAGACGGTCCACGTTCGGTATCAAGACGCACCTTCGCCGTAACCTTGCCTCTGAACAACTGAACACATGAACAGCTCGATTGGCCGGATGTCGTTCAGCGGTACCTTGCCCTAAGGTGTGATCGAATTAACGGCTATACACGCCATCCAGACTGCGTGAGATGAAACCAACCTTGCCGGTGGTTTGGTAGAGTCCAAGGTGATGTCTGAGTTCCTCCTCGCTCACAGCACCGAGTGCGTCAATCTTGTTGCCGAGGACGAGGAAGGGGACTTTGGCGAGCTCTTCGATGGAGAGCAATGCGTCAAGTTCGGCCTTTGATTCAGCGAAGCGTTCATAGTCGGCAGAGTCGACCAAGAAGACGATGCCGTCGACGTCGGGGAAGTAGTCGCGCCAGAGACGGCGAGCTGCGTGAAGCACCGGTTACTCGGTACGTAATGGCGAGTGGGACGGGTTGGACTACACACCTTGTTGGTGTCCCCCGAGATCATAAGTGGTGAATTTGACGTTGCCAATGGCTAGTTCCTCGGAGGCTGATGGAGACAAGTCAGACCCGGAGGACATACGAGCGATCATGGCGCTCAACTGGGGTGAAGTGTGGGCTGCAAAGTGGCCAGTCTGTCGTTTTTGAGCATATGCAAAAGGGTCTGTGAGCAGAATAGTGAGACATCTTGTGACCCGAGACTGAGCGCTGATTACAGACAGTCTTTCCGGCATTATCGAGACCAAGGAAGAGGATCTTGGCGTTCTTGTGTAATAGTCCTGGGTTAGAGAAAAAGGTGAAGGCGAGCACGGGCGTGGTCGCTCGAGGGGCATACCGAGCTGGGCGAGGACATCCCAAAACCAGTTGATGATGAACATGGCGAACGAAAAACGAAGGACACGTCAGACCCAAACGAACCGAGCGCAAGTAAAGGCGTGACAAGTATTTGCCACCTCTGTCACTGTCACATTCTTGGACAAACTACTTCGCATGTAGGAAAGGTCTGACGCTCACTGCACCACGAAAGAGAGATGCGTGTGCTCGTAATCCTCTCCATGCTCGCTCTCCGCATAACCGAATCGCCGCGTGCTTCCTAACAGTGGATCGGACGGGCACTGTCTAAGAGGTCGCGTTGGACGGCAACAGAGAACATCGCTGGGTCATTTATACCACAATTTTGTTTGGCTATGTTTATGTCATTACTTGGAGAGCCAGTCCTTCAACCCGTTCAGCCCGTCTTCCTTGACCGTTGTCCAGGTCGAGATGAACTCGACGTCCCCTCCCTCCCATTCGTCGAATTTGAACGCACCGCCCGCCGCCCCACTGCATTCCAGGCCTCCCATTTCCGTTCCCTCCCCTTCCGCACCGAGACTCTCGACCCCGATACCCCCCGACTGCGAAACCCTCCTCTTCTCAAGCTCCCGTTCGAGAATAGTGCGAACTCGGGCAATAGCGACTTGACTCGCTGAATTAGACGATGCACCCATCTTCAAGAGATCCGTCTTGTGTGCGAGAACGAGGAGTGTCGGAGCAGACTGTGTCGGCGGGAGTGATGCGATCGCATGCAAAACACAATGCAAATGTCTAGTAGCGAAACATGTCAGCCCCTGAGCATCGAATCAATGCAGAGAGTACATACTCGGCAACGACAGAACCATTGCGTGAAATAGTACTGCAGTCAACCACGAACGCGACAGTCTGGGCATCCTTGAGATGTTCCCGAAACTGGTCCCTGATTCGCGGGTGTCCCGGTACATCAATCACTTGCAACGTCTTGGTGGGTGACAACGTCATTTGAGCAGAATTGGCCTGCAATGATGTGTGTGACGGCAATGCTTGATTGTATGCTAGCTAATCTTTTCCGTCGTCAGGAATGTACAATTTTTTTGGAAACGCACGGCGAACTGACGTTCGACAGTATGGCAGTCTTGCCAGAATCAGGAGGGCCAACGAGCAGAAGAGCATTGCCTCTGGATTTCGATCCTCCACGACTATACCATACAACTAGGTTCGAGTCAGCCTCGCGTGGAATCAGACGTACTCATGAAACAGACCAACGAAGAGGACGAACGCTAGTGCGAGAGAAAGTAATCCGAAGGTGGTAGCGGAAAGACTGCCAACAAGTGGCGAAACTTCAGGCGTGGCTGCGATCACAGTGTCATCTGAGACGTGGCTACCCATATATAAGACGAAAAAACTTGGGTCAAATTCAACAGTTGGACGAGACGTTTCATGGGCACGGTCAATTTGGCGTAATTATTTGGCCTTGTTAGCAACCGAAGGCTTCGGTAAACAAGGGACAAGCGTAGGCAACAACCCTCAAAGTGACAAGCATTCATGCAAACCCACCACCCAACGAATTACCCGCCGAAAAAATAGACGCAAATGTACCCAATGACCGCCAGAGATACTTGACAGGAGCAGTATATCCGTCGAAGAAGCCGGCGGGACTACTGTCGATAGGCTTTGCAACATTTTTGTCAGCCATAGGCTCCATATCGATACTCTCTTTCGTTTTGGGCCGCCCGCGTTTCGAACTCCGAGGGGCAGGTCGTGATACGCGTCGCTTTGCGTGTTGTCAATAAAAAAAATATGAGCAAGATATTCACGAAGCTTACAGGTCCGCCTTCTATTCCTGTGAGACTGCCCTGTTTTCTCCAGTATAACCTGATCAGCCATATGCTTCTCTGCATTCTGACAGGAAACATACCGAGCGCGCGAAGCGGGTCCAAATGGGAATACGACTCGATGCCTTGTACAGAGTGTGTCGTTTCGCCGTTTCACCGGGATGACGGTGAAAATAGCTCCGACGTCTTCCTCTCAGATATAACTCCGTATAGGCCAGCACAGGCCACATGTGCGGATATGTCTTGGCAATCGTGGGGTTCCATCGCTTCACCTTGTGCACGTGAATCAAGACGGCGAGCATCTGAGAATGAGAGTTGACCACCAACCGCTTCAAGGAAGATCTGGAACGCAGCCGGGTCTTGCGACTCGATAGTGGCAAGACCAGAGTAATCCAGATACTCCATTATCTTAGACTTTACATTGAACTAAAAGCGGGGGATCTGCACTTAACGTGAACGCCATGAAATGGGGACGTACATACTGTGAAGATACGAAAGTCTCTTGAAGACATTTGGGCCGTGCAAAACAGTTCGCGAACAAGACGAATACGTTTTTCGGGCATTGGTACAATACGATGAGCTTTGGTAGTCGTCATAGTCTTGTCTGCGGAAAATCGGCGAGATTGAAGCCCCCTTTAACTGCCAGAACATTTATTTGTCCGACATCGAGGATTTCCTGGTTGGGTCCATCGATTGACAATTGCTCGAGGAAACACCCTTGTGGCAGGCAGGAGTTCCATCGATAAACACACGAAACAAATATGTGTACATGTACAAATGAAAGCATATATGATTCAACAGAATCGATCGCTGTAAACGGAATGAACCGATGGTTCCTTGGGCAATGGAGAACATACCTCTTGAGCTTTGATCTACGATCTAACAGTGCCTCAGCCAAGCGACCCTCCTTCCGAGCACGCTTCAACTGCGCAATGTTGTCAGCTTTCCGAGAGGTTGATAGATATATCCAGGACTACCTCTTTCTTGTCTTCTTTTGACGTGATGGACCGTCCAGCACCCCATGCTTGATGCAGACGGCTAAAATGCAACAACGTTGAGTATTTTCTTGGAAAGTTACCAAAAAAGCAGGACTCACTTGACAGTTGCTTCATCCATGACGGTCATCTCCGACCCGGCTTCCCGTTTCTTCTTTTCTTCGTGGACTTCTTTCTTGTACTTGCTCTGGATTTTTATCCAAAAGCGCTCTCTGAAGCCAACTTCTTCAGAGTCCCCCCGTAATTGTAAAGTGCCACCCGTAACTTCGTCCACGCTGAGATAGCATTCATATACGTTCATGAATGCCACCATTCCGTCGGGCAGAACCACCGGGGTCCACTCTTCTTCTGGACCTCGAGCCTCCCTGTTTGCCGAGACAATCCCGTGCTTGTCACAGGATAGAAATTTTCCCTCTCCAGTGCCCGTCCGAAGATTGATGGTAGGGGAGCCCGCGACGCGCGTCGTAACCCATACCTGCGCAACCTCGGTCGGCTCGCGATCGAGTAATGAGGTAGACTCGGAAGTGCCTTCTTTGTCCAGGGGGTGCAAAACAACCTTGTTTCGTGTCGAGTCGAAGTTCACGGTGATAGGTGAAGGATCCGAAGGATGTATTATGAATGTAGGACCGCGTATTTCTGCTGGAGATTCTGGCATGACCCAGGTGTCGGGAGCTTCCTCCTCCTCGATGCGCCTCTGTTTGCTAGAGCTGCCCTCATCTTCGTCTCTCTTCCGTTTCTTCCTTGTCTTCTCCCCTTTAAATTTTAGTTTGGTCGAGCGTACCTTGTCAGCAGACATGGCTTTGGTTCCGTCTCACGTAGTGATACTATACTTGGAGTGCCTAGCTCGGCAAACTCCGGGGAACAAACTTTGGACCAAACAACTCGTTCTGCAGACTCACACTGCGAGCTCGCCGACACCGTCACCGACGTCCTCAAGATCGAGATGAAGTACAACCCTGGTCAGTCCGATTATCAACTTGTGCTTTCATCACTTCGATCCACTTTCTACACGAAATTGCCGTTTCTTGTCGGTTGACATGCTGGATGGGGCGCGTATGGCTCAGATGGCTCGACGGATTACTTCGATAGGTCGTGCGGTGAACTCACCATCATCGTTTACAGACGTTTCCTCCTCTCGGCGCAAGGCCCGCAAGGCACACTTCAGTGCCCCTTCGTCCGTCCGCCGCAAAATCATGTCTTCACCGCTCTCGAAGGAGCTGCGAGGAAAGCACAACGTACGTCGATGTTCGGGACAGTTTCTACTTTCCCCTAACCGTATCTTGTTTACATTCAGACGCGGTCACTGCCTATCCGTAAGGATGACGAAGTCAGAATCGTGCGCGGGAAGTACAAGGGTCGAGAAGGAAAGGTTACTCAGGTATACCGCAAGAAATGGGTTATTCACGTCGACCGTGTACAACGCGACAAATCGAATGGCGCCTCGGTGCCTATCGGTATCCATCCCTCCAAGGTTGTCATCATGAGCATCAAGCTCGACAAAGACAGGCACGTCGACCTGAACCTAACCACCTTCTGTCACGTTATCTGACTTTCTTACAGGCGAGCAATTCTGGACCGCAAGGACAGAAAGAAGACACAAAATTCCGATGATGTGGAGATGGTTGATGTATGTCGCCACCTTTCATTCAAATTATGTGCTTAGCTCACACCCCTCAAGTAAACTGCCTGCTGTTCGCTTTCCCTGCTGCACTATAAAACTACCATGTATCTATGCGACGCTCCGCACATGATATGCACCATGACCAGCTGATGTCAAGCGGTGTTTACTGAAGCGCTTGAGGGAAACTAGCAGGGAACCGGTATTATGTGGTACAGTAATCGCTCGACGCCCGGAACATTGGAAAAATATGATGACTTGAAATGCATGGCTCTAAGCACCGTTTGAATGGGTCAGAAAATTACGTCCTCATCCTTGGTGCTCAGCAAGTTTACAGTAGCCTCTTCCACTTCCGGCTCTGCCACTGCAGTTTCTTCGACCACATCCTCTTCAACTGTGACCTCCTCAACTACCTCTTTGACAACGCTCCCCTCAACCACAATACTTTCCGTCCCGGTCTCTACTACTTTGTTCTGAGGCTCGTCGATCTTAGTTGACTTCACGGGCTTCTTTACAGTGTCTGCTGTAGTCTGTTTTTCAGTTGTTGCAATTGCTGCCTGTCTCTTCTTCTTTCCTTGTACCTTCTTCAATCTATTGACTAGTGAGTCATCCGCATCCGTCGGACGTGCTACAGACCAAGACTCGCCTGAAAAATTCCTCGCGGTCCATCTCATCCAGTTCACTCAAGATATATTTGATCGTGTTATCGAGTCTCGGGATGATAACGTGCTCGATAGCGTTCACGCGGCGGTTCGTGGCTCGAATGACCTCGTCGAGAATCATGAATGCCGTCTGGAGTGATGCAAGCTCCACAAGCGTCTCCAGAGCCTTGGCATAAACTTCCTTTGCACGTAGCACCTGCTGTCCTCCACGTCCGAGACCCGTGAGGTTGAAATCTGGGGGAAGAAGGCAAGCTGAATCCAGCCGGTAGAACGGAGTGAAATGGAGGCACACCTGAGCCAGAAACGCGATCGACTTCGAACGCTGGCAAAAGAACACCAGAAACGTTCTCCTGTGTCGCTTTGACGCGGAAAGTCGCTAGCTTTGCCTGCTCTTGAACGAGATAGGCAATGTCGCCAGTCGCATAAGTGACTTCTGCCATCGAGAACGACGCGAGCTGCATCACTCGACCCATCTTTCGTTTGGCCTGCAGGGGGTTTTTCGGGTCAGTGATGATGGATATGTACTGTGCTCGTCACACCTCGTCCACTTTCTTTAGGATCGCTCTGAATCGCGTAGTGAGGGCATCACGCTTCTTCGCGAGCAGGGAGTGCCCCGTCTCAGCACCTTTGAGACGCAGTTTCATGTTCGTCAATGCCATCCGTGTAGCAAAGACATTCTCGCGAGGCCCTGCACCGGACATTCTTGCTGAACGATGTGCGCTGGACGCAGGCAGCAGCGAACTCGGAGGACACCAAATCGATTTGGTTTGAAGCTATGTTGATCCGTAATTGTCGAAATGTTAACGTCGCCGGGGTAGCTCAGCTGGGAGAGCAACAGACTGAAGTTCCTACTAATTCTGGAGGTCCCGTGTTCAATCCACGGTCCTGGCATTCATTTTTGTTGTACTCTAGGCTCACCCCGTATCACAGCTCACGTGCACGCCTGGGTCTCGCACATCTGACAGCGAGCATCACGGATGGCTAGGAGGTAGCTGAGCCTCGCTAGGCGCGATTAATGGCGTACAATGAAAACATGAACGGATCCAAGTCCATTGAACTGCCTCATTTTTGAATCAAAGTCAAGCTTCAGGTTACTGTAGATTTCATTCGACAGCAACAATACTCTTGGTGTCTGTTTTCGGTTCAGCATCATCTAGTTTGTACATAATCGTCGATCTTCAGCAGCAGGCAAACTGTTTCCGTCGCCAACTCAAACGCGCTGGTGGACACAAGCAGAGGTTGCACAACATCTTCTTCTAGAATGTTGGAAATCAAACCCTAGATCGATCATTAGTGATAATGTCTCATCAAACACCAAACGTCAACCCACCGTCCGAACGTTTATACCTGCATTGCAATCTCCGAGAGCATGTCGATTGCGCAACTCGGTGACAATCGCAATAGGATTTAAACCCGCGTTTTCTGCAAGGGTAGTGGGGATGACTTCCAATGCGTCTGCATATGCCTGAAAGCAGTATGCTTCCATGCCCTTCGATGACTGGGCATAATGGGAAAGGAGGCGGGAAACGTGGATTTCAGGTGATCCACCACCACAAATGAGTGCTCTGAGACGAAAACTTTAGCACATGCCACATCGATCAGGAATCGGGTAGTCCTACCGCTTCTTTACAATGCAACGCACGACACAGAGAGCATCGTGCAAACTACGCTCGCACTCCTCGACGACGAGATTGTTGGCGCCCATTGCGAGAATGCTAACCGTGCGACCCCTGTTCTTGACACCAGTGATTTTGACGACCTTTGCTCCAGCTTGTGATGTCTCCTCGACCAAATCGGCATATCCGAGCTTATCCTCTGTGAATGCTTCGATATCTGCAATCGGCTTGCATCCCAGACTCTTCGAGAGGAAGTCAATCTCATCACGCTCAACGTCCTTGACAGCCAGAATGTTAAGGCGCTTGAGGAAGCTGAGAGAGGTATCATCGACGGCGTCTCGCAGAATAGACTTTTGAATGAGGAGGACATTGCAGTTCGCTTTTTTGATCTTCTTGCAGATGTTGAGCAGATATTGGCGACCTTCTTTGATAACCTTGTCCATTTGGCGATAATCGTTTATGATGACCGTGTTATCCATCTAGGTTCGCGTACGGTGAACGGTGGGAAGTGGGATATGCGGGAGACTTACATCCGGTTTTGGTGCACTAAGTTGGAATTGGATTATAGCGATCTTAGCCTTTTCCACGCGGGTCGGACCGCCAGCGGAGACAATGACATTTTGGTTCAAGACAACGCCATCTACGAGCTCGGTGTCTTCAATCGTACCACCGACTTTCTTCACTATCCTGATATCTCGAAGGTCTACACTTGAAGATTGGGGTGTCGCGAGACGAGTGACAGCGGCAACAGCAATAGGTGCAAGGGTCGAAGAGTATTGAGAAACGATCTTTACTAGAACGATAAAATCTTCTGCAATTTATCAGGCGGAGACACGAACCTTGGAGTTTAATGACGTGCTAGCAGCCCGGAGTAAGCTGGCCTTATCGTTCAAGTCGACTGGAACTGACACTTCAGTCAAGTACTCCACAGCTTTGACAGATGCTTTGAGAAAAGATTCCGCGATGGTTGTTGGGTGGATTCCTTTTAGGAGCATCTTTTCTGCTGCACCGAGAAGGCTACCGGCCAAGACAACTACCGTGGTCGTGCCGTCTCCCGCCTCTACATCTTGAGCAGCAGATAGGTCAACGAGCTAAAGGAATGGATAAGTCATTGTTTTGAAATATCGAGTGCGAACGTACCATTTTGGCGGCGGGGTGCAATGCTTGAATACTCCGGAGGATTGTCGCACCGTCATTCGTGATAATGACCTCGCCTTTGGAAGTTTGTATCTATGATTTCAATCAACATCTTTGGGACACCTTGTTGAGGGATCGGTCAGTCGATACCATCTTATCCATTCCTCTTGGCCCGAGTGATGTACGAACAGCATCACTGATGGCTGCGCAAAATCGTAAGCCGGCAAGAACAGGCTGACACCACAAACACAAACCTTTGGCTGCCACCATGTTGGACATGCGGAGTTCCATAGGCTTACCCTGTGGACGTGTTCCATGAGGCCCGCGAGCGAATCGAGAGTCATGCAGCTCACCTTGTCGTTGAAGGCAGCATTAGAGCCAGACCGTGTAGCTGATGCAGAGGTTGTTGGTGCAGATTTCGCGGCCATGATGCTTGCTATCGACGACTCGAAGAAACTTGTAATCTCGTATCCTTCTCGATTTGGGTGTCACGGCCTTTGCCGCAAAAGGAGCGTTGCGTACTCTCCGCCCAACACAGCGCAAGATCCCTCTTGCTTTCCGACCACGTTCTACTATGGATTTTGTGAGTGCCACCTTCCGGGACGTGCCATTTAACTCATAGGTATCGTAGTTTGGAAATCAGAATGGCCTCGGCGGTCCAGGAGGGTTGTTCGCCCAGCTTGCTCAGTAGGTTGTCTCCGAGTGTGCATACATTATAGTCTCATCCAGGATCATCGTAGAGGATTTGGTGGTCCGCTTGGCCCCCGAGTTGTCCGCCCTCCAGCCAGGTCATACGATGAATATCTAAAGGCCTACAGCGTAGCCATGCTTCCCGGTAGGGAGCGCGAGAATCTGTCCTACGGTGGAAAGAGTATGTCTACTTGATCGCATTTGTCCGCTTAGCGCTCATTCCCTTCAACGATCAGTTGTCATGCCACCCTCTGCATTGGCTCATCTCACAAGCTTAGACCTCGAATCTCCATGGATGTTCCAGCTTCGTAATCCTTCGAATCCTGCAGCGTCCACACATGCGGGTGTTCTGGAGTTCATTGCAGAAGAGGGCATCGTGCATCTTCCATATTGGATGATGAAGACCCTCCGGCTCGAGGAAGGAGATCCTATTCGAATTACCGGCGCGGACCTCCCAAAGGGCAAGTTCGTGAAGCTACAACCTCAAACCGTCCACTTCCTCGAGATTTCCGATCCAAAGGCTGTGTACGTCCAGTTTCGGACTCGGACTGTGGTTCCGCTGTTCAAAGTTGATGTGCGCACAGTCTAGAATCTGCACTCCGGAACTTCTCTGCTCTCACGCAGGGAGATATCATTGAAATATGTTACAACTCAATGATATTCGGCTTTCTTTTGATGGAAGCTACACCGGGAGGAGGAGGCATATGTGTTCTCGACACTGATCTTGAGGTTGATTTCGCTCCCCCCGTTGGTTATGTAGAACCCGAACGACCCAAAGCGGCTCCCCCCGCGACAATGGCATCAAAACTCAAGATTGATCTCAACTCATCATCGCCAGGATCGTCTCGGCCGTCGTCATCGCTTGCAGGTGGATTCGTCGCGGGTGGAAATTCCACTGTGAGCAAGGATGGTGACCACTGGGAAAGTTTCAGGGGAAAGGGTGAAACTCTAGCTGGGCGGAAGACCAAAGGAAAGGGAATCAGTCATCGTGGTGTAGAAGACGTTGTTGATGGCAGCAAAATCATACGCACAGAGTTTGTGCAACCTATCTTTAATGGGATGGCTCACTGACGTTTACGCTTCAGCAAGCAGAACGTTGTCACAAGTGAAATGTTGGAATCTGAAGTCAAGGTACCAGCTGCGTTGAATCTTCCGTTCGGAAAACTGTTCTTTGGTTTCAACGTCGTTCCATATACGCCTCCCGAACCTAAACCATCCATACCTTCCGGCCCTTCCGGCCCTTCGAGCCCTCCAGTACGTAGCACGTTTTAGCATGTCTGCGCTCATTCAGCCTCCTTCGATTTTCAGGCAACATTCACCGGTTCTGGGAACACTCTCAATGGTCGGCCTGTTCAAACAATGACGGCGAAGGGGAAAGAGAAGGCAGGCACTACTTCCCAATCTCAAGATAGTCAGAAATCACGGGATACCGGACAAACCCTCGGTTCTCGGATGCCAGCACCGCCACATGTCCCTCCGAGCTTCCGAGGTCGTTCACTTGGATCTTCTGGCACCACCGCCGCGTCCTTTCCGACCAAATCACAGCCAAAAAGACGCAGTCCAACCCCAGATTGGGGTGTAGATGATGATGACATTATCGAGATCGACAGTGACTGAACATTGTAGGGAACGGATCGGATGTCTGTATGATCTTTTTTCGTCGTGTAACAAGTTTGAAGCAAATGCAAGCATATGTATACAGGCGGTTGGATGGGTTGCAGGCATTTTCACGAAGTGAAGACCCAATACTAGTACAAGAATGGAAACAGTTTTCTACTCGTGACTGGCAGTCTAGTCTGTGAATCTCCCGATATGGTATTGTAACCCCTCTTTCTTTGATCTTGGCCTCATGATAGGTCGTCTGCCAGTGGTTGTAATTTCAACCGACGATCGCGCGATCACCCAGCACCTTCTAACCTTTGGAACCTAGGAATACAACTCCAATCGGACATTTAAACATTATCAAAGATACAAACAGCGGTCATAATTTCCACCTTGATTGGCACCCCACCATGCAGGGAAGAGATGTGCAGTTCCTGCTGCACCTTGAACAGCGAAGGATAGGATAAACACCAAGACCTGAGTGCCACCGTCGAGGGCTGCCAAATTGCTCATGAATAACCATATTCTGGAAAATACGAGAAGGACAGACCTGCACCGACAAGGTAGTTGTATTTCTGGAACCAACGAGGGTAGCGCGTTCTGATCCACCACTGAGAGATGAACGCGACCGCGAAGTAAGATAGGTGCGAAGAGTTGATGCCAACGCAGAGCCAGCCAATGTACCCGCTAATAGGAGGAACATGAGGAACAAAGCTGTCATGCGGAAATATAGCGCATACCCGATAATAGGCGTGTATAAGTAGTCGGCACGGAGCTCAGGCCAATGACGGTGGATGAGCCAGAATGGCACAGGAGCAGCAAGCCCGACTAAATATGACCACGGCACCCACTCGTATCTCTCACCGACTGAGAATAATTCGTGACTGAGGCCACCCCATGCGATGGCCTGCGAATTATATTGCTGAGGCTGCTGGCCCGACCATATATTCGTTCCTTGAACGGAAAGGACTAGAAGTCGGTGTAAGAATCTGTGAAAAAATCCGCTACACTCTCTTACAGTAGTTTAAGACGGCACCAAAGAGAGTACCGGCGATCTGCGCGGTGAAGGAGGCACGAGGAGGAAGCTTGGCGTCTATTAGGATACGTCAATCTTTCCTATCGGCAGCGTTTCCTGGATGACCTACACTGGCCGATCTTCAGGTCACGGAGCAGCAGAGTAGCTTGTGAAACTGTGTCTGAAAATAAGGTCATTTAACTCATGTCTCGCAAGTACACGAAGATAAACCTACTGGAACTATACAGAACAAAGTACATGTTAGCCATCGGCTTGCCGGGATGCAAGTACCCTGCAATCATATGTACGAATGTTTCTATTCACAACCCGAGTTGACTGAGGTCATTTTGATCGGAACAAGAAACTCACGAATGGATATACTGCTAGTGATGCCTGTGATGGCATACAATGCTCCAAAGAAGACGATGAATATGATCCCGAGGAGGACCGAAATGACAAATCCCCACCACGATAAAGTGGAGTCGCTCTTGTAGATGACCACAAGAGCCACCACGAACGACGCCACGAATGTAGCATGGTACCAACTGTTCGGGGTGTCGGGATACTGAAATCCGGGATTGTTCGGGTTTGCTATCGGAATCACGGAATACCAGAGGCTCACCTTGAGCATCAGAGCATAGTGGGGATCAATATCTTCATCTTCCTTAGGTTGTACTCGCATGCCATCATCCTCCCAGAACTTCCAATTAACGTTTTCCCACCTAAACTGTTGCCACTGCTGGCGAAAGTTGGAGGGAGCCATCCAGCTCCATGCACTGCGCAGGTCATCGCGGTTCCAGAGTAGTAAGTGAGTGAAGGTAGCTGCCATTCCCAAATTTGTGCCAAGGAGATATACGACCCAAGTTCCGGTGTAGTATGGCAATCCCTGCTGTGCGAGGAGAGTGGGGTCGACTTCGTAATTCGAATTCAAGATCAACGACTGATTATACACCGTACCGTTCTCATAGAACAAGAGTTGAGAGAGCTACAGGTTGAAATCAGTGCAGTGTTCAATGTGAAGCATGTCTACACGTACGAAGGGGAAGTTCTGGGATTTCCAGATGTTGTTGTAGAAGATGGCGACGAAAATGACCCTAACAGAAATGTATGAGATAAGATCGATGGTGTATTTTGTACGTACTCACATACATAGTATGGACCCGATGAACAATGAAAACTGTTGTCTTGTTAACCACAGCGATTGGCTACATATT
>JBBPLY010000407.1:0-15326 GCA_038090035.1 Xerocomus nothofagi | reverse complement strand
CACCTGCACTAAGTCTACCTGTGCTGAAAGCACATCGGGTGAAATACACCTAGTTTTTCACTAGTGAACAAATGTCGCTACATCAAATCGAGTCATCAATGCATCGCGCCAAATATCCCATGTGCTCGTTTTTTGTCCCTATGTTTGGATGCGACATCAGCATCATTCTCTTCCAGCCACAAACCAACGAAACTGTTAATGCGTACCATCCGTACGATGGACCTCTTGAAGGCCTCGGACCTTGCATACACCCTGCATCGCAATCGCGCATGACATGTACAATTTCTAGGTGGCTACAATATTGCCACGGAGGGAAAGAGGACCTTCTGGATGCACAGCATAGTTGGCAAGCAATCGTCAAAGAAGGTTTCGTCGCTCAAATGGATCTCGCAAGTGCATACACCCTAATCTGAATATGCACCGTAATTGAGTTGCAGCCGTACTTGCCATGTGACGTACGTGGTCTAATCATCTCTCTTTACGTATACAAATGTCTGGTTCAGCAACTTGCACATGGCCTGTACAAAAATCGTACTCGGTACCCGGTAGGAACTCCTCGCAAAGGGACCGTGCACGCACTCTTCGATGTATCTTGGTCGAAGATGAGGAGAGCTTGTCACGTATCTCTCGGTGACCTTCCATTTCTTACTTCTTTCGCCCTCCCGGACATGAGCGGAGCGCTGGAGTGGGACTCAGAGGCAATGCCTCTCCTTATGGACCTGTGCACAGTGTTGAGCGTGGATATCATCCCTTATCAGTCAGGTTTGAATACACGATGATGACCGTCTCATTCCTCGAAGAGCGTACGTTCTTTCCCTCAGCAAGAAGGCTGAACCCGCTGTGGATAATGCGTGCGGATTGAGGCAACGCATTCGCGTGGTATAGGTCCGTCTTCCTATATTGATGAGGCCTGGCGTTGAGCGTCATTTAATTCTTGGCACGTCAACAAAACTGAGAAAGCCGTGGTTTTGTCACACGTACCAACAGGAGTTAGAGTGTCGATGCACGACGGGAGCCCACATTAGGTTTGGATGGCCCCTTTCAATTGATGGCGTGCAACTTACACCATTGCTATAGAATAAGCACTGTGGGTTCTGTTTGGGCCTGCGTCGTGGACATGGAAACTCTCAAAGAGATAGATGAGCGCCGTGCAACTTGACAGAATCTAGCCCAGACGGTCGATCATAGTGAGGAAGTTCGTATGTACGATGCGAGTGGTACCTGACATGGTCGAGCTTGACGTCTTCTTTCAGGACCGTAACATCGGGGCTTGTCACTGAGTTGTTGATGAATCTCCAACCCTCCCTGGAAGGTGATAGCGTGCAACGACTATTGGATGCGATGAGGCGCAATTGAGAAGAGTTAATGACTCAGGCAGGAGTCAGGCTGAAGAGGCCGGATGCAGATTGGACGCACGCTATTCCTCACCGTGTTCGATGAGGCCGGGTAAATTTGTCGAGTGTCATCGAGCGCAGCGATCAAACATGAGAACGCCGGTAGGCTTCCTCGGAAGGGCATACTCGGTATGATTTACCAGCTGACCCGAAACGATACAACCACCCCTCGAGTCTGCAAAATCCTGTGGAGTGATCCCTGTCTGGGCTTCTTTCAGCTGACGAGCGTCGGCAAACTTCGATGACCTGATCAAATATGTCGCAAACGGCTGGAATGTATGCCGTGTGTGCATGTTCAGTAGGCAGTTGTTTGACCTTGCCTGTCGCTTCAAGTCCCCTCGTGCCTTCGGGTGCAAATCGCCTACGCATGCAAACAGTATGCCAAATACAGTATCTATTGTGCAGCACGCTGAGGGCACTTATAAAACGGTGATGCTAGCAGGCTCAGTTTCGACGCACCTTCAATGCCCGTACTCAATCCCGCTGTTAGCCGTTCCGGCGAGGCGCCCCCCCTACCCCCATCCAAGCGCCCCCCCCTTTTAGGGCACATTCCAGGCTATCTTTATCATCCACTGGTAATTCTCGGCTGGCAGCTGGTGACCTGTGCCCTGGCATGGTCCTTCGTCATCATTCTTGCCTTCCGCGGGGAGATCCCTACTTCAGACATGCTTGCATCACTGATCAGTCGGTATCAGACTGAGACGACACTCATCGCTACGCTAATCGCAACGATGCTGTCTACCGTTAGCACATGGTATTTCTGTTTTATTTTTCTCCATACTTAATAATTGAATCCGTTTCTCCCCCATACAGGTTTTTTCACGCTGCCATCAGACAGGCGATTGGCCCATTTCTGTTGCGGCGTGTCTCGCTATTCCAGTTGTGCAGCGCAATTGAGTTCTCAATGGGGCCCACGGTGCTAATGCTAAATAAGCGTCATGTGCGATGGTCAGTTTTGACCCTTTTCTGTGTTGGGCTGCTTGGGTCATTAACTTCCGCGTACGTCGTGTTCAATCATATATATGGCCGAGTTCTTCTAAGCACCATGATACGCGTAGCTGGTCCTCCATCATTACTCCGATCATCATCAATTATAACCTACAAGTTACCGGCCAAGAAGTTGATGTCGGGACTTTTGCATGGATGAACTTTCGCGGGTGGACATATACTTCAATTCAGTCGCCTGACGCTGAATCTCGTGGATTATCCTCAAACAGCCGCAAGTTTCCCCCCTTTGTGGTAGCAGGCGTAATCAGCCTTAGTAATAATGTTGCTTTTTAGAAATAGATTACTATCCGAGCATTGCCTCTGCTGGTTCCAACTCGGTCGTAGGTGGGCTCGGATATACCAGCATGATGGTCTACATAAACGACGTCTACAATATATCTACAAGTAGGTTTCCCTCGTTTAACATCTGGATCGACCTCATCTTTAAAAATAGGCGGTATAATTCCCGTCAATAATACCAGAACTCCAACCACTGAGGCTTTGGGTGCCAGTGCGAGAACATATGGTAGTCTGTATCCTCACGTGACAATTATCAGCGATAGTTATCACCAAGGATTGTCATCAAATCAAACCCTTATTCAACAGGGGTTTACGGCGAATGTATCATGCCGGGCACAGAATTTCACTGATCCGACCAGATTACCTTATACTGTGCTGTCCGGTTCGACTTCCAGTATATCGGGTCAAGGTTCGACATATTCCTTAACATCGTGGGCATGGAACACATCATGTTCGGGTGATGTCTCTAGTGGTAAGAACCCGTTATATTTTGGGAACTTATCTCAGTTCCTGTTCAGTAATGAACGGTATCTTTACACTCGGTAACTCCCTGAATGATCCAAGCTTTACCCTTCTTCCTGGATCTGTGTGTCCCCTAGAAAGCTTTTCAGGACCTTCAAACAATTCATTTTGTGAGTGTCATTCTCTGAATACACGGTTGCGCCAACATGAATCGCAGTGATTACCATGCCGATTTTTTTCAAATCACATTATGCTTCACTGCTTTGTGAGGTCACTCCACTCCTGACAACAGTCCAAGTGGCATACGGAGGGAGTGTCATCAATGTTAAAAAGACCCTCAGCTCTTCAACATTCGATCACGTTGATCCTCGCGGGTTATTAGTCTACAACATGGGCCAATTTGTTTACACGCAACTTTATGGTGCTCAGGAAACAAGCATCTTGGGAAATGGCATTTTAGATGGCATAATTTCGATCAGTAATTTCTTGCCCGCTCAGATCGATGACTGGGATTGGGAGCTTATATTTGTGAGTTTTTTCTCTATGTCGACTGACCAGCCTATTCATTCACACTTCGGACATAGGAGGATTACTGGCGCGGCTTTGTGGAGGCAACAATGACGGTGAGGGATATGCATAAGTTGCCGAGTGATGATATCGATAAATCTGGTTTTGATAGGTTTTTCGCCTCGACACCATTGCTAACCTTGCCGCTCAGTCTCCCAATCCACCATCGGAAATCCCAAGAAACATGTCACGCTCGGTTGACGGAATAATGCAAGTAACTACGATGGGATGGAAGTTCAGCACTCTTGGGAACCTAATTGCTCTTCTACCCATTACGATCACCTTTCTTCTGACTGTCCTCGCGCTCCTATTGCCATGGGCATTGCAGCGCCGTGCAGGGCCACCTCTGAATGACGCAGCCGAACGCCTCGCTTTCAACCCTACTTCGATCATGAGCATTATCAGAGCCAGTGCTGCTGGGGGGGTGCCGCACTCCTTGCGAGGACTTGATGGTGGCCCCGTGTCTCCCAGAGACGAGGATACTCACTTCTTCTCCATCGGGCTCACACACGATAACCAAATCGGCTTCGTGGAGCACGAGACACCTTTCGTTGACATCCCTCATCCGCGCACAGACGAGGAAATAGCATCCGGGTTCTCAGAGAAGAATCTGAGGGAGATATCAGGTGCCCCCTCCAGCTTCTCCGTTATGGATTACGCCACTCGTTCAGCAACACGTGCAGCCAGGTAGAGCGACCACATCAGCAGGATGGATTGCGTATGGTTTTGGATGTGATCAGGGCAACGATGGATCTTATGATTCATTGCCCATAAATTATTTTAAGGGACCTCTCGTTCCAACTGTTTTGACTATACCTGTATTGTTGCCATACTTTACACGTAGTTGACTCGAGGTCAGCCTCTACTGTAACCACTATGAATTGACCTGCTGCTTGTCAGTTTGCTCTTCTTTTCGAAGAGTTGGAGGGGGTGATTGGAGTTGTGCCAGATACCGTGATGCTATGTGCATCTTGCCTTCCCCATAGAGCCGGCTCACCAATCTCAGATAAGGCACTTGAATAAAACTGGGAGTGTCGTATGACCTGGATCCAATGGAGTATTCATAGTGCAGCGATGCTTTGCGCAACTGCGAAGCAGGGTTTAGACTTAAATGCAAGTTACAGAACAATCCGTGCTTCACCGTCTCCCACGTACACCATGACCAGGATGGCATTCCTCCACCCTCGCCTGATGCCCTCCATTGCTGGGTCTGTGTATTCTCGCTGAAAAGAATACCATGTAGATTCTCTCCGGCGCTTCATTATAGCTGGAAAGCAAGGCGTATTCGATGTCCTGATATCTCTGAATGCGCCAGTCACGAACCTTGAAGAGAGAAAGATCTGAGAGTGTCTCCCGAAAGTATCCGGCGCCGGTGGCCAGGCTTCGAGGGGTAGCAGTGGCGCCTACAAACGCTGCGACGACGACGAGAATTGTTTCACCATCCGGAGATTACGGTGAGGTGGCACAGAATCTCAGTTGCCAAGATCTCACTCGGCCAGGCGTCCAAAAGGGGCCTCCGTTGTCGACGTGAGATAACATTGATGTCGTAGTAGTGTTTCAGCTGGGACAGAAATGTAGTACGTTTGTAGTATCTGTCGTTCGATGTTCATTCCGCAAGATGTGTTTATGCAATCTGCTGGTTGTACCAGTGAACGCTATGGTGAAGTACGTTGAAGATGGAAGAGCATCTTACAGAGCGCTTGTAGTTCAGCGGGTTTGACGCGCGAACTTGAAGGACAAACCCAGAGGATACGACTGAGAAAACCAGTCCGACTACGAACGGTCATTGATCGAACGAGGACCTGGCAGTAAGACGACCGCGCGTAAAGATCGGTAGGCTCAACAAGGAGGGAATCAGTTAGCGCTCAGCGTAGTATGAGAACAAAGCTTTCGGTGCCAAGAACGTTCACAAGGTCAGGAAGAAAAGCATCCCACAACATTCGACCACCAGCGTCAGCGAGCGTTGTCCACGACCCCGAAAAGAAAACGAGGACGATACCCAACAAGAACGACAGCGGATACCCAGCACGACCGTGACGATCTGAATGTCATCCAACCAGGAATATTACCACACTAACCCACACGGCTATGCGAACCCATCGTCCTACAGCACCACCCTCGAGCAAGACCACGACCCCGTTCTTCCTGGTGGGGTCGTCCAATGGAATACAATCCAACCCGGAGTGGATTTGAAAGAACGGGCAATGCCCAATGTTAGTCCCTCATAACCCTCCCACCTCCAACGCAATCAACACCGACAGGACGATCGCAGTATGATTGACCACCTTTTTCTGTTGCATTCTTGCATATACAGGTTTCACATCCTGCGTGCGGGATACCAGCCGACGACCAGCTTTTCGTCAGGGAGTATGGCCCACCCGGCGACCATATGATGCCCAATGTCGAATTTATGAAGCAACATTTCTTCAAGGAGGGAAGGTTGACGGAGAAGCAGGCGTTGTACATTATCTCCAGAACAACGGCCATTCTATCTCGTGAACCAAATCTAGTCAACGTAGGCAGTCCTGTCACGAGTGAGTTTGCGTCCCTTCTTTCTCTTTGTCGTCATCAATGCAAGTGACCGGTCGCGTGCCATTCCCGGATTCATCGTAGTATGCGGAGATATCCATGGCCAATACGTGAGTCCTCGCCCTCCATCAACTCCGCTCAAATGCCATAGATGAACTGATCCGTCTCCTACCTTGGCCGCAGTATGACCTCATGAAACTCTTCGACATCGGAGGGAGCCTTTCGGAGAGCACATACTTATTCCTTGGTGATTACGTCGATCGCGGCAACTTTGGGATCGAAGTGCGTGTATTTTTTATCTGTCCTTGCTGATTCACCAAGACACGCTGTCATGCCATCAGTGCTTGCTATACCTCTATGCTCTCAAGATTCAACGCCCCAAAGATATTACCCTCCTTCGGGGAAACCACGAATGCCGACATTTAACGGAATATTTCACTTTCAAGCGTGAATGTACGCATATTCTCGCTGGCGGCCCAGCGTTTGCCCGTGTTCAACGTACTGATCGTGTTCTCTCTTGTCACAGGCCTTCACAAGTACTCCCAAGCCGTCTACGACGCATGCTTGGAATCCTTCAATTCACTCCCCGTCGCTGCGCTCGTCGACAGTCGCTTCTTTTGTGTTCATGGTGGCATTTCCCCTCAGCTCATCACCCTAGATGACCTCCGAACAGTGCGTATTCGTCTTCACCCTCGTATTCGTGTTCCGGGATCATAGCAAGGCATCTTATTGACGGATTTATGCGCAGCTTGACCGTTTTCAGGAACCCGGATCTAGCGGGTTGCTGTGTGATCTGCTGTGGTCAGACCCTGTCGCTAATTTCGGATACGAAGAGGAGCCTTCTACACATGGTCCTGCTTTGGCTCCAGGCACGACATTTGAACACAATGCGACGAGGGGTTGTTCGTACTTTTACACGTGAGTATATCACTCCTTGAGTGGCGTCCATATGACGAATGGTGAGGTGGTGATTGTGAAAGGTACGAGGCAGCGTGCAAGTTCCTCGAGCGCAACGGCCTGCTTGGAATTGTGCGAGGGCACGAGGCCCAGGATGCAGGGTATGTCACTGTCACTTCCTTTATACCCCTCACAATTCATCCCCACGTTCTAGATATATGATGTACCGCAAAACTCCGACCAAAAAATTTCCCTCTGTCATCACTGTCTTTAGCGCACCCAATTATCTCGACGTCTACCATAATCGCGGCGCGGTCATCAAGTATGCAAACAAGAATATCACGATCAGGCAGTTCAACTCGAGTAGTCATCCGTATTGGCTACCGAATTTTATGGATGGGTTCACGTGGAGTTTACCATTCGTCGGGGCGAAGAGTAAGCATTCTATTCTTTGAAGCGATCCACGGCTGTATGGCTTACGAGCTGGTTTGTGCACGAATACCACTAGTCACCGAAATGCTACTCGCGATCCTCGCGACATGCAGTCCAGAGGAGCTCGAAACCATGGATGATGACGACGACGACCATACTGTTGATCTCGCGTTGCCGCCTGTGGAGATCGCAGCGAGAAGACAACAAATCAAGAACAAGATTCTGGCGGTCGGGAAGATGCAGCGAGTGTTCCAACTGCTGAGGTGCGTTGCAAATATGGCCTGGAGCTGCAAGATATGCTTTGCCTCCGTGTTTTCATGATTTGGGATGTCGGGTTACTGGGTTGAGGGATCAACATAGGTTCTTGTCTTGGGTTTACAATCAATGCGGATATATCATGAGATTTCTTGAATACCTTTTTTCACTTGCGCTTCCCTTTTCTCCCTTCCAGATGCTCCTGACTGATCGTCAACATCACCCGTTTTTCCCCGCAGAGAGGAAGCCGAGAACGCCTCCGAGCTGTCCACCTTCCCTATAGAAGACCGAAGAGGTCCCGACATGCTTACCGCACAAGGCACACAAATTAGACACTACATTCACAATTTTGCAGACGCGTTCGTGCTTTCCTCTCTCCGCTGTGTTCTGTCATGGACTAATCCTGTCACGGATTTCCCCCCGCATGCATGTTGGCGTGGGCGTTGCTCTGTCTGCGCTGCCGCGATACCTGATACCATGTTCGATAGCCGTCGCCACGATCTCGCGAACGAGCGTCTGCCGATGTTCCAGCCCACCGACGGGGGAGACTACCCCGTCATCCCGGCCCCGAGTATGCGTCGCCGTGGATCAAACGACCTCGAAGAGCTCGGCATGGAAATTCGCAAGCTTGAAGAAGAGGTAGATAATATGGACATGAATAATATGAATGTAAATGTGGTGCAACAACAACAACAACAAAGGAGGTCGGAACGGGTAGTGGAGACGAGGAGGAAGGTGACCACGAGAACGATGTCGTCAAAGAGGTATGAGGCTGCGTGATCGAGGACGTAGGGGAATCTATGGAGGTTCGGAGAAGATGGGGTCCGGTGTACGTGAGCTAAATAGCTGTGTATGGGTGTTCGCTGTTTTATTACCGTGTTTCAAGTTTGTTGTAGCCATGGGCGCATGTTGAATGTACATAGACTTTCCTCCCCTTGTTCTGGTTCTCTATACGAAACATACCCCATACTGCGTACTTTTCTGGAATGGGTGCTTGCACTGGCTTGGGGACCAAAAATTCATACACTGGCAACCTGTAGGGCATCCCACCTCACGTTTTGTGGGTCGCATTTACGTCGGCCTTCTTTTGCATGAACACGATTTGGACCAGTCATCTCATGAGTCACCTGTCCTCGCGACACGTCTCCGTTCGTGGTATCGACGCATCATTCAAATATACTTCGATGGCATGCATCGCTGACCAGCGCTGAGTCTTTGCGATGTCACATAAACGTTTAGTCTAATTTGAGAAATTTCTACAGTGCCCACAAAATCATGATATGTTATACATACTACTTGAAGTTTGGGGTATGCGCATGCAGAGCATGCGTCCAAGTCTTTCGCACAGGTGGGCAGATCAGTTGTTGGATGATAACATTGGTCAATTCTATCATGGAACTCGGCTTACACGTGAACAGTCTCTCTGAGAACGCGTCTGGAATAATTCCGAGAATGGATGGGTTGAGACTAGCGCTCGCTCGTGTGTGCTCGCCATGTTGTGCGCTCAACACTCGACTTGTCCTACTCAAGTTTTATCCGACATAATATCGTGCCCTCCCGTAAGTTACAGGTATAGGTCATCAGACCAGTCCTTATATGTCTCGGCAGCCTCTATCAAGCTCTTTCCCTTCTTATTCACGAGGCCAACCACACTTCTGTGGAGAGGAAGCCGGATGGGTGGATGTTCCAATCGGGATGCTCTCTCAAATGCGATACAAGCTTTCTGGGGATCCCCGTTCAGGAAAGCACCCGACTTGAACATCGCACGCCACTTAGATCCTGGGAGTTCATGATCCGTGTATGCAGGGTGGGGAGGGGCCATATTGCTATTTGTCGTCGTAAGCTCTGTTCGGAACGGTCCGGGTTCGAGGATGGTAATCTATTCGCATTTAGCCTCCGTCTATGGAGAAATATGGGTCAGTCTTGCCTTGATGTTCCAGGCAGGATCCAATTCATCTGCAAGTGCTTCGGTCAATCCTTCGAGCGCGAATTTACTGATAGAGTTCGAGCTCGGAAGGCGGCCAGACGAGCCAAGGGACTTACGAAGCGCTGTAATGACCGCAACATGGACGGCTCACAATACCCATTCCAGACGAGACTTGAAGGAGCCTGCCGCCTTGAGGCTGGTTGACATCTCTGAAGAATCGCACTGCCTCTCGACTGACTTGGGCAGCACCCCAAAAGTTGATCTCAAACAATTCTCGAGCATGTTCATCATTGACGGATTCCAGTTCCCCGTTGATCATCTTGCCCGCGTTGTTAAAGACGACGTCTATGCGGCCAAATGCCTCCCGAGCTTTTTCAAATGCTGCGGAGATCTCGGCATGGCGAGTAACGTCCACTTTGGCGACGACGAGACGGGCGGGCGGATATTGGCTAACGAGATCGGATAACACTTCGGGCTTGCGGAGAGTTGCAACGACTCTATCGCCTTGTTTCAAGAGATATTCGGTCAGGATGCGACCGAAGCCAGTTGAAGCTCCTGTGACTGAAGACGAGTCCACTTCAGGTGTCAGTGATGCCACGACGCCAGAGATGGACTTACTGAACCAGACTCTGGAGTCTGCCATGAGGTGGATAGTGTGGGTAAAAGTGTAGATCTCAGGCCATCGCAGCCGTCGGAGCACGTTTTCTGGACTACTTGATCCTGTGCTTCACTCCGACATCTTTAGACGCTAATACCTATTCAGGCCTTGCTCTCAGGCCACCCAAACCCCCTCGCTTCGATAACATCCCCTCACACAACTTAACTTAGCACAGACTCGAACGTGGGGGTCGGATTTTCAGCTTATTCTCGAGTTTGAGCGGTACTAGCAGGGTTTGATATTTGGCGAAGCGCCATCGGTGGCCCTGGCGAGCACCCGAACGTATTGGGCGAGATGGACCGAACCGATAAACTTCAAGTTCAGCATACGCATGCATGACTGAACAATAGTTCACCTGATTTCGGCGTGGCTCGCAGTGTCGACTACCTCGATTCGATGTAGTGACCAACATTTGTTGGCTGGTGAAAACTGGAAGTATTGTTCAGTGACGTTTGTGTACACCAAGCTTGGACCCTCATTTTGTCGGTGGTGAAACATGTTATTCGGACTCACTGGCATGCATGTTGGAACAGATGGAGCAAGCACACACAAACGTCTTCGTCGCCATCTGATTCTGTTGCTATTGTATCAGTTTTTTCCACACATTTACCCCAACTGTGCAGAGATAATGGTATCCGGCTTACGTGCGGAACTGACAGACGCACTCGAAAGAATGCCAATAACTTCGTTCGCCCATGGTTTGCATGTCCGATGGACTTCACATTTCTGTGTGGGGATGTTACAAACACATGCCGTGAGTATACCTGCGGCATCGCCATAAGTTACAAGTATAGGTCATCAGACCAGTCCTTATATGTCTCGGCAGCTTCTATCAAACTCTTTCCCTTCTTATTCACGAGGTCAACCACAATTCTGTGGAGAGGAAGTCGGATGGGTGGATCTTCCAATCGGGATACTCTCTCAAATGCGATACAAGCTTTCTGGGGGTCCCCGATCAGGACAGCATTCCACTTGAGCATCGCACGTTGTTTAGATCCTGGCATTTCAGGATCCGTGTACGCAGGATGAGTAGGGGCCATATTGCTGTTGGTCGCAATCTCTGTCCGGAATGCTCCGGGTTCGAGGATGGTAATCTATTCTCATTCAGCTTCCGTCTACGGAGAGATGTGGGTCAGTTGTACCTTGATGTTCCAGGCAGGATCCAATTCATCTGCAAGCGCTTCGGTCAATCCTTCGAGCGCGAATTTCCTGATAAAGTTCGAGCTCTGAAGGTGACCAGATGATGAAAGTGACTCACGAAGCACCGTAATGACCGTAACACGCAAGATTCACAATACCCACTGCAGATGACATTTGGAGGAGTCTGCCACCTCGAGGCTGGTTGATATCTCTGAAGAATCGCACTGCCTCTCGACTGACTTGGGCAGCACCCCAAAAGTTGATCTCAAACAATTCTCGTGCATGTTCATCGTTGACGGATTCCAGTTCCCCGTTGATCATCTTGCCCGCGTTGTTGAAGACGACGTCTATGCGGCCAAATGCCTCCCGAGCTTTTTCAAATGCTGCGGAGATTTCGGCATGGCGAGTAACGTCCACTTTGGCGACGACGAGACGGGAGGATGGGTATTGGCTAACGAGATCGGATAACACTTCGGGCTTTCGGAGAGTTGCAACGACTCTATCGCCTTGTTTCAAAAGATATTCGGTCAGGATGCGACCGAAGCCAGTTGAAGCTCCTGTGACTGAAGACGAGTCAGCTTCAGGTGATACCAAAATGCTAGAGATGGACTCACTGAACCAGACTCTAGAGTCTGCCATGGGGTGGATAGTGTGGGTAAGTGTAGATCTCAGGCCATCGCAGCATTCGGAGCACGTTTTATGGACTACTTGATCCTGTGCTTCGCTCCGACATCTTTGAATGCCGAAACGCTGATACCCGTTCGGACGTTGCTCTCAGGTCACCCAAACCCCCTCGCTTTGATGGCATCCTCGCACAACAAACTTAGCACAAACCTGAACGTGGGGGCCGGACTTTAAGTTTAGTTGGGACTAGCAGGGTTTGATATTTCGTCGAAGGGTCAGATGATGTGAGCACCTGAAGTTTATCACTTGGCATCGCCCAATTTGTGAATCCAAACAATAAACGAGGATCGAAACTTCAAGTTTAGCATACGCATGCTACCGAACAATAGTTGATCATATTCAGTGTCACGATCAGACGGTACACCTCGACAAACTCGAACTTATAAAGGCTTACTGTCTTCCGGGCACTAAGGGGAGCGTCCTCCCTGGTGGTTAGGCGGAGTGCCATCATGAATGCCCAACAAATAATCGCGAGAGGAATGCGCCAACGTTGCTGTTGGCTATATAGCCTTGCCAGAAGAGTCGAGGTTCGCATTGAGCCAGAGGCGGGTCGGGGTCGGGGGAGGCTCCAGCAGACGTTACTCACGTTCCTCGAGTCTGACCCTCCCGACGTCGTTCAGCGCCGACAAATCGACGCTTGTGCCCATGGCAGACTTTATCCAAGGATCGATCCTGGAAAGAACGGCCCTGTATGACCCCAATTCTCTATTTTCACCCTTGCCATGTCCCTCACGACTCGAATCAGGTGTTATCTTTCATCATGAGTCCGTTCTCTGCGCCGGCATACAATCTACCCATCTTTTTGTTTGGAGCTCTCATTCGCGAGAGTAGCGACGCGGTACTGTCGCATTCCCCTTCACAATCTTGCTCAACTCAACTGGTCCGCCAACTGTTCTCCGGCATCTTGACTGCGTCAATTATCTTTGATATCATCTGGGCGTTCAACGAGAAAAGTGGCTTCGTTAAACTACTCCTCTTCCTCCTTTGGTTACTCAAGGCGCGTGCATGTCCACGCAGTTCCCATCGCCCATGCTGATTCATTATTATTATTCTAGTTCCCACCGCTGCGACGTTCCTGACGATAGAGAGATTTTCGATTCATGAATTTCGGTGCTGATATCAGCGTCCCGACTGGCGAGTTCCCCTCAATTCATGTCTCTCCTTGATACTGATCCCGCAGCAGTCTGGTTCATGCCTGGCAAATTCACCTCAAGCGGTCGTGAACGCTACCAAGTCGCCTAGGACAAACCACGCGACAGCGTTCCTCGAGACCATCGTTGCGTCAACACCCCCGATTCGTTCCTGGCATTCAGGTATTCCTTGGAGCATCTGTAGTTGGTTTGAGAAAAGCACTGTTTTTACTCGGCTTTCTTTCGTCCTTCGATCTGGTGTGCTCGTTTAGCCGCAAGAAGTACAGAACAATGATAGGACTTTGCTGGTCGATTCTGATTCGGCTGGTAAACCATACCAGGAATGCCTACAAACATTCTACTCGAATAAAGAATATCTGTCCCAGGTGAAACGCCATCATAATGTCGTCTCAAATAGTCAACGAAGCCCTTTTTGGACGCCTGGTCAGCCTGGGATTTAGCATTTTCTGCGCCACCTTGCTTCAATTCACCGTAATTGCTGGCTGGTGACACCAGCCCTCGTCGTTGTCCACGTTTGTAGGTGTCACTATCCTACGAAGTCTCAGCACCGGCACCGTGTTTGAGAAGACACTCAGATGCTTCTCTCTCTTCAAAATTGGTGGTTGGCGCATTTAGAGATTCAGGAATACCCATCGAACAGCAAGATTCACGCAAACCGAACGCTCCCTAGTTGCGCAATGTATCGCCGCTCTTTGCGTTGTCGGGCGCAGGATATGCATATACATCCTCCTGGTGAATCTCGGTGAAACAACTGATCTACATACTAATACATCACGATTAGCACGTACTTCAATCACTCTTTGAAAAGTTGTCTCAGCAAAATGGTAGGCAGTACAGGTCAATTCATGTCGTGGTTACATTAGAGGCTGACTTCGAGTCAGTCATCGAAAGCATGACAGTAATATACACAGGTACAGCCGGAACGGAAGATGCCTTAACATAAAGTATGGAGGATGAATCATACATAGTTGCCTTGATCACATCCCAAAACGTACTCGAACCTTCTTCGTCGAATCGGGACCGTCACCCTACTTGGCTGCAAGTGTTGTTGAATAAGTGGTGTTGTCCCTAACGGAGAAACTGGAGGGGTACCTGATATCTCTGTCAGATTGTTTTCTGAACCTCGATTGCTGTTTCCTCGTCTGTACACTGAGGGTGTCCAATGTCAACAGAAGGTGTCTCGTGTTCTACGAAACCGATTCTGTTATTGCTTGTGAGGCCGATGGAGAAGAAGTGAGTGTCCTTGTCTCTGGGGGGCACGGGACCACCACCAAGTCCCTGCAAGGAGTGCGACACCCCCCCAGCAGCACTGGCTCTGATAATACTCATGATCGAAGCAGGGTCGAAAACGATGTGTTCGACCACGTTATTCGGAGGTGACCCTGCACGGCGCTGCAATGCCCATGGCAATAGGAGCGCGAGAACGGTCAGAAGGAAGATGGTCGTGATGGGTAGAAGAGCAGCTAGGCTCCCAAGGCTGCTGGACTTCCATCCAATCGTAGTTACTTGCATTATTCCATCAACAGGACGGGACATATTTCTCGGAATTTCCGATAAAACGGGAGACTGAGCGGCAAGCATATTAATGGTGTCAAGGCGAAAAAGCTAGTATCGAAATCAGGTTCGCTAATGCGGATTTGCCGACTTATATGCGCCGCTCACCGTCACTGTAGCTTCCACGAAGCCGCGCCAGTAGTCTTTCTATGTCAAAACATGAGTGAATAGGCTGACAGTGGTCAGTTGGCACTCAAGAAAAACTCACAAATATTAGCTCCCAGTTCCAGTCATCAACTTGTTTAGGCAGGAAATTGTCGATCATAATTATGCTATCTAAAATGCTGTTTCCCCAGGCATTTGACGACTGAGCAGCATAAAGTTGTGTGTAAACAAATTGGCCCATTGTGTAGACCATTAACCCCCGAGGATCAACTTGGTCGAATGTT
>JBBPLY010000405.1:0-15356 GCA_038090035.1 Xerocomus nothofagi | reverse complement strand
TGAGTGGCTGCTGTGCGCCCCTCACGTCATGTGGCTGAGTTGCTGTGCACTCGGCTGTGTTTAATCTCCGTGCCCGATGGGATCACGGCTATGCGAGGCTGTTCGCCTCATGTATTTAATCACCGTGGGCTTCTCTTCTGGACTTCTATTCCATACCCACGGCTATGCTTCTTTATTCACACACTATGCTTCTCTCTCTCACGATACGTCATTAGAACGTTCTACAACGTTCCATTATGTTCCATGCGTATACACATGTACAAACAGTAGTATAGTATATATAGTATGAATACAACGCCAGCAGAACTTTAGTCAAGTTCTTGCTGGAATTCCCTCTGGCATTCGCTCGTCTCTACTCTCAGGTCCTGGTTTAGTGTTTGGTTGCACCTATTGTCTTAGGTTGCCAACACAGGGTGCTTGTTCTGTGACAACACTATATCTATACTTGTATTGGGCTCTGACAGCATATCAAGCAGAGAGTAATACACTTACAATAGGCTCCTCACAGCTCTTGATACTAATAGGGACACCACATGTGTGATTCTGAGATCGGCAAACACCTTCTCAAAACAGTAAGTCCATTCAGGGTGATTCAAACTCCGACAAATCCATTCCCCATGTCCACGAGGACTTCGAATAACCATCTCCGATTAAAAATGCATGGCGCCGTGCGAGCGGAGTTAGCGCGGCAAGGCATGGCAACAGGTGGTGCCGCAGTCCCTGCCATTCAAAGTCCGAATACATCCAATCGTATCAGCGCCAACGTTCAGAAATTGCATAGATTATCGTATTCGGACTCGAAGATCTGGGCAGCCATTGGCTTTGTCCCCCTCCCGAGATGTAGATATGATCAAAAAAAATTGTTTGTAATAGATGTATCATCACTACGTTGCCAGCACGGGGCAAGCCCATGCTCACCAAGAAAAATTGGCATTCGTTCACCTTGGGGTTGTCCATCATAGTTGATGACACCCAATCCATAGATTGGCATGTCGTGGAACCGCAGTATTCGACCTAGGCCCAGGGGGAGCATGCCTCGATACATAGTTCATACTCGTTTCCATGGGGCTTTGTGAATCGCACCTAATCTGAGTTCCGAAATGAAGCCAGTGGAGGACAGTGTCTCCGCTATTGTCATGCATTGATGGAGTAGATGGATACCGGCGTCCGATAGTCAGTGTTTCGTTCTTGCGGATAACCTACCTTGGGTCAGCATCTAAGGTCTAGTGTCCATGGATTACAGCAACGAGATTTGGGAACACGGAGCAATGGTGGGGTACAGTTCGTTACAACAGAGTCCACGTTTGGCAAGAAATATAACTTAGTAACCACGGTCAAGTAGAGCACAATATCTTCGTGGATCCAAGAGGTAGATGATCTTTTCGATCTTGTCTTGCATCGTGTGGTCGTTCGATCCATTGACACAACTGTGGCTCGTCCAATCCTGTGTGTGCCGCCGTACGGAAGAGATGTGACTCGCTAACTCAAGGATACGTGCCGCCCGCATGATGCCAACACAAAAATCACTAGCATCCTCGCCTGCGGGTTTAAGGAAGACGCTGCATGTGGCGACGAGGGCAAACAAATGGACGGAGTGCCTGAGCGCCAGCCTTTCCGTCACCTCACTGGCAGGCTCGAACGGCACACACATAGCACAACGCAGGCAGGAAGTATTTCGGTGCCGTCCAAAGGATCCGATGATTCCGGTACTCGCTTTGTTTGGTCTCCTTTTGGGCAGTCACCAGGACATTTCCTCGGCATGATGACATACTGAAGTTCGAAATGATTTGGTCCGATAAGCTCGGACTTGTCTAGAGAATATCGATAAGTGCCAAAATTTGCAGTGGATGATGTCATGGTACATACACAACAAGTTTCTGAGGACCATGCCGAATGGCGAAAGTCGCTCATACCACCTGATTAAATATAAAAAAAATACTAAAAACATTACCTTGTGATTTCGGATGCCAAGTCCAAACCAAAAGGGCATGGATTGGGCAGTGCGCAGGTTTGAAGCTCAAGTCCACTAACACTTTTAAGATGAGTCGGCGGAGTGCGTACATTCTCCTGCCATGGTCGATCATCAAATCCGACCTGACCCGTCTCTGAGGATGCAAGCAATTACCTCAAGCAGCGAGATCTCTAAAGCGGGGTGTGGTCCTGTGGGCGTACTGGGACGAAGTTGAATCCCTGATCAAGGTTGTTCGGCTTTCCGGATCTTGGCGCCTCCGAACTGCTGCGCGTGATGCCCGAAATCGGCGGCTGTATAGATATGGTTAGCACTTGCGCCGGTTTCTAGACCGCCCCAATCCACGTGAAGTTATAGATACTTAAACAATGGAGCGCGGACCGGGTCTACCTAGAAGGGAGTGAGGTGATATCAGGTGGTGACTGGGTAGAATAGTATCAATCATATGATCACCGTTCCCGCCGATAGGTCCGACATCTATCGGATTGTGATTGATAGGCTTGCGAAGTGGCCAGCCTGAGGATGAGAACATTTCGAATGGGTCGTGTGCTAGGGCGTGGAGGACTTTGGATGGAGATATATGGACGCTCTATGTCCGCCTCCTTCACACTGTCAATGGCAGCCAAGATACTTGTCAAGTATAACGAAAGTACTGCTTTTCATCAAGCACGTTGAGCGCTGCTGATCGTCGCATTATCACTGCCAGGTCGACACGCTGCTGGCGAAGGGGACACAGCACGACGCGGCAATCAGTGAATAGGGCATAATCAAAAGGGGACGTTATGCACGTGCACGTGATTGGCCATGGACAGAGCGGGGCTAAGAGCCGAGCTCCACCCTGCTTTAAAACCGTCGTGACTGCTTCCTCTGGAAACCTCATCAAACACCTTCTCTGCATGGGCTGATTTCTCAAAATCACTGATTCATTCCTCTCAGTGAACTTAGCAGCCCTGGCACCCCTACGCCCTCGGAGACGCATGTCACATCGTCCACAAATCTCCTTTCGATAACTAGCCCTCGACCACACATCTTTGTCAATCTCAAATCATCCTCGTACGCTTCTCCTACTTATCTCGCCGCCATCATGAGTGCTGGATTCCGCATCTCACCGACGCTTTGGGACAAGATCCATCACTTCGCGTCCTTTCCCCAGACTGGAGGTCAGTCACTCGTTCTGTTCGCTTTTCAATTCACTTCGTCTGTGTTGTATTTCCTCCTGTCTATGACTGGACTTGCCACCACCCCTCCTATTCTAAATCCACGGTCCTCGGACCGGTGGATGAATGGCCCGCGGCTTTAGATTTCTTGCGAGCCAAAGGGTAATGGGACGGAGAACTGTCATCGCTTGCTTTTGAAACGTGGCGATCACCATCCGTCATCTGCTTTCTTTCGTCGCTCTCGTGCCTTATATACGATACTGATCGTGACCTCATAATAGTCTCCCTTCGACAAATGGTGCTCTTTGGTCAACACCCCAGTCAAGGTACTCTTCTGAAAGCAAGTCAGTTTTTAGTTGGTAAGTTGTCCCGGTGCTTCCTTTTATCTATCATTCTATTCACGTCACGTGACTTTGAACAGAGGAACTCCCGGTTCGCCTTGCTCACCGTGTCAAGGAGCTTGATGAACTTCCATACAACTTGAGTCAAATGGCCTCCATACGTAAAGTAAAGAATTGGTATGCGCAGAGCTTCGAAGTGAGTTATCAAACTCTTCACTTGTTTGCCCTTGCGGGTTTCCCCGAGCCTAACATTATTACTACAGGAATTGATTAATTTCCCGCCCCTTTCTTTATCACCTGCTGCCCGACAGTCGCTCTTTTCCCGTTCAGACAAGGAAAACATGAATATTTATCTTCCGGAGAGCGTCCCTAATCCATCCCTGATCACCTCCTACCTCGACGGGGACGGCGCTGCCAGTGGCCTGGCTTACGGGGAGAAGGAGGGCGTCGTGTCCGGGAGCAAGGCCGGAAATGGATCGTATAAGGGAAGCGGAAATGGTGGTGGGAATGGCAACGTGATATCTGGGTTCCGAAATGGTAACATCAAGCTCCGTGTTCCAGTCGAACGAAGGTTAGTCTCTTCCCTGAACAGTTTTAGTTTTTGATTCACACTGTTCTTTAGATATTACGCCCAAACCCCTTCCCTTACCTACCCGCCCGAAGTCCACGACTACAATGCCCGATTCACAAAGGCGCTGGAAGTTATCAAACGCAGACACGATCCCACGGTAACCACTGTCGCGCAGGGGGTTTTAGAGTGGCAAAGAGCAAAGGGAATTAAGCCAGGTATGGGGGTGGTGTTGCCTGCGCATGGGCAAAGCGGAGGTGAAGTGCAGGCGTGGTTGGATAGGTTTTATATGTCGCGCATCGGCATACGGTTTTTAATCGGTCAACGTGAGTGGTTTATTCCTTGGGGTTTCTTCATCATGTTAACCCGCGTTAAGACGTGGCGTTGAATAACCAACAACCTCACAAGGATTACGTGGGCATTATCTGCACCCAAGCCGTGAGTCCTTGGTTCTCGTCCTTTCGTTTCCTTCTCTCACGGTAGGGTCCGCATACGTGTGGTTTCAATTTCACAGAACGTGCACGATATCCTGCAGGAAGCCATCGAAAACGCTCGGTTTGTGTGTGAGGAACATTATGCGATGTTCCGAGGACCGCCCGTGCAGCTCATTTGCCCTCCCGACCTGTCGTTCGCATATGTCCCGGGACATCTATCCCACATCGTTTTCGAACTGCTCAAAAATTCACTGAGAGCTGTCGTGGAGAGGTTCGGAGCGGAGTACGAAGACCGGTTCGTCGAAGACTCTTCCGCGGGCGGGAGCGGTGGCGGATACCCCCCAATCAAAGTGATTGTGGTTGAGGGGAGCGAGGACATCACGATCAAGATCTCGGATGAAGGCGGCGGCATTCCGAGGAGTGCCATTCCACTCATTTGGACATACATGTATACGACCATGGCGGGTCAAAGTATCGATCAGGATTTCCAGGTAAGAATAGATCTCGAATATCTTGGCTTCGCGATAGGGGGCCATGTGTTGATTTCATTTCGACAGGCGGACGACTTCCAAGCGCCAATGGCAGGCTTCGGATATGGCCTGCCGCTCTCTCGGCTGGTGCGTCATCCACGAGGTTATTTCGCGTGTTGTGATCTCACACGGGATCCGGTTTTGGTTCTTTTTTTTTGGTTCGGATAGTATGCTCGGTATTTTGGTGGCGATTTACGCCTCATTTCCATGGATGGCTTCGGCACAGACGTGTATATCCACTTGAACAAACTCTCGAGTAGTCGGGAGCCGTTGCCTTGATTAGGTCTGCGGTCAGGCAAGCGTAGTCCTATCTCAGCCGACGTCGTCCTGAAGGAAGGATAGCGATGGTGAATGTACGATGATCTCGGGAACAAACGGTGTGCCAAAGTCACACGAGTTTTGCGTGTATGTACGCGTACCGTAGATACGGTGCGTCGTTTGGGCCTTGGGGGCCGGGTCCCGTCCGTTGTCCATGTGCGAGACGTTAGGTCTTGCGCATCTGTACCATATATAAGCTAATCTATGTATTACATAATATGATGACTCACCCCCTTTGTTTGGAGTTGCTTGGCTTGACTGTCAACTGCAGCGCGGCGCGGTTTCAATGCGTAGAATTGAGTTGTAGCCATTTCAAGGTGATTGGCTTCGTGACATGGACTCGCCAAAACGTGCTGGATCGCCTTCTTCCTCCTCTGAAACGAAACGTATCAGGCTTACAGTTCCACCAGGCCAACAATCACAAGGTGCTTCTCCCGTCGACCCCGAAAATGCTTCTGGAAAGCGCTCGGAGCTCGACCCCATCCAAGGAGGCGAGATTGGCAACATACCAAACGACCCAGACGGGGATGGAAGAGGAACCAGTGGAGAAGGTGCCACGGGAGAGGTGCGGGTGCTGAAAGAGGGCGAAGGGGAAGAAGACGGAGGGGACGTGTCGATGGGTGAGGTCGTCGACGAAGATGCCGAGTCGGGTGACGAAGCCGACGACGAAGACCCCGCTCAGCTCGAAGCGACGCGGTTGAAACTCGAGGAACAAGCTCGCAAATACCTCGCCGCACAGACCCACGACGTCGTCATTCCCTCTTACTCGGCATGGTTCGACATGTCGACGGTCCATCCCGTGGAACGACGTGCGCTCCCCGAGTTTTTCAATTCGAGGAATCGGTCCAAGACGCCCTCGATTTATAAAGAGTATCGCGACTTTATGATCAACACGTATCGACTTCGGCCGACGGAGTATTTGACGGTGACGGCGTGTAGACGGAACTTGGCTGGCGATGTCTGTGCTATCATGCGCGTTCACGCGTTTCTCGAGCAGTGGGGACTCGTCAACTACCAGGTGCGAGTTTTCTCATTCGTATTCTGATCGCGTGTGTAATACCGATCGGGTTTGTAAAGATCGACCCAGAGCAAAGACCGGCTGCGCTCGTTCCTCCATTCACGGGACATTTCCGCGTTATCCTCGACACCCCTCGCGGTCTCCAGTCTCTCCATCCTGGAACCCGCCCTTCTAACATCCATCCCGCTGCGAATGGTGTTTCAAAAAACCAGATGTCGTCGGCAACACTCGGCGCTTCGTCCGCTACGCTCAGTTCCACCAGGACTTCCGCTTCCCTCGAACTCCGCAATTCCATCTACCAAACTACCTCTAAAGCTTCCCGAGAACTGAAACCCGCCGAAGCCAAAACGCTCACAAACGGCATCTCCTCGAACGCCAAAGGAAACATGTCGTACCAATGTGACACTTGCGGGACCGACTGTACCGCGCTGCGGTATCACAGTCTCAAAGTCAAGGACTTTGAGCTCTGTGGGCCGTGTTACCTTGACGGGCGGTTTCCCTCGACCATGTTCAGCGGAGACTTTGTCAAGTTGAGCGCTGCACCGCCTGGCGTAGGTCATGGCGTAGACGATGAGTGGACGGACCAGGAGGTGTTGTTACTCCTGGAAGGCATCGAGATGTACGACGACGATTGGACCGCGATCGAGGATCACGTCGGGACGCGCACGGCACAACAATGTATACGCAAATTCCTCTCGTTACCGATCGAAGACCCGTACATTGCAGCGGAGGGAGATCAAGGGCCCCTCAGATATGGGAGGATCCCGTTCGAGCAAGCGGATAATCCAGTGATGAGCGTGGTGGCGTTCCTCGCTGGCGTTGTGAATCCCGCCGTTGCCGCCGAAGCAGCCAAGACGGCGATGCACGTGCTGGCCGCCGAGGACGACGGTGTGCTGCCAAACGAAAAGAAGGAAACCGAAAAACAACCTAGGGATACCAAGGAAGGCGTGGACGATGGGAAAGTCGAGGAGGAGGTGAACGCGAGTACGTTGCAGCCAGACGTCCTCTCATCAGAGACATCGGCTGTGGCACCACCGCCAAATGGCGAACCGTCGGCCTCGACCGAGAACGGTACGGATGGCGCGCAGGAAAACGACATGGTCGTCGACGAGGAACATCAGCCCGTTCAGTCGACCAAGCCCACACCGAAAATCCCACATTCGCACGTCGCACGCGCTGCCGGACTCGCACTCAAGTCCTCGGCGCGCTCCGCAGCGGCGATAGCGGAAGCTGAGGATGCCACGATCAAAAGCACGCTCGCGTCGTTGATCAAGTTGACACTGACCAAGCTCGAACTCAAGATGACCGCGTTTGAGGAACTGGAAGAGCTTCTCGAGGAGGAACGGAAGGGGCTCGAGAGCACGCGCATGGCGCTCGTCAACGAGCGGGTGAATCTTAAACGGATGTTGGACGGGGTTCGAGCGGAGCTGGGCAAGAACGCCAACGCGAACCTTGGGACGACTGGTCAGGGTACGCCGGTGAGCGAGGTACCATCAGGGACACCGATAGAAGGGGACGTGGGACCAGTGAGCGACGGCAGTTTTGCGCAACTGGGTTGAAAAAAAACGGAGGAGGCTCGAGAACCTGTGCTATGATTATTCTCTGCTATTGCCGTTCGACTGTTGTCTGCTTATTTGTTGTCTGCTCTTTTCTTTTTCGCCCCGTCTCTTTCCTACTATACGTTTTGTGTACGCTCGTAGCTTCGAACTGTCTACATAACTATAGATACTTTTTTTTTTTTTTGGCGGTGCTGTTCCCTCCTATCGTCGCCTCGATCGAGCTGCGATTGTCAGGTATGTCGGTGCTGCCACATGCACCCGTGATCGATCGATCACTAGATTATCGACGGTTTTCCTTGTAGACGGTCTGGTCACCAGACTGGCGGCGTTCGGCAACCGGCGAGTCCCTTGAAATAATTTTTTTTGGCGGCGTCTGTTTACTCGGAAATGCCGTCGGCAAAAACCTTGCTTGACGCAATTTAGGTTTATTGAATGGTGACGGAGCCACTTCCAAATTTAGAAGGAGTTTCCGGTGAGTTCGTTTCCCACGGGTTATGGGTCTGAAAAGAAACCTTGTCAAGCATGGTAATCACGGCGTACCAGCAGAACGCGGGATATAGCCATGCACCAACTTGAATGTGAAGTCTAACTTAGCTCTCCGTGAGCTCTCTGACGTTTGCAGTGTTCGAAAGTAGTATGCGGAGTCAGTCGAACAGTGGCTTATGTATACAATAGGCTCCGAGAGCCCGAGTTTACACTGGCAGTATAGAGAAATCACCTCATGGCATGAAGTAATTGGATTTGTAGCGGTATTAGTGCTGCGACGTTTTGATCGTTGACATTTGGGAATCCTGATCGATTTCTCAGCCAGTGTACTAATCAAGGTCACATCGAGTCTCTGTTGGCTTGTACTTAGTCCAACCGCCCCACCCTCAAAGCCTCACACGTGCACGCTCGCGCCGCCCACTCCGCTCATCCATTCTTGAGATAGTCAGTGTCTACAGCAACCCCTCTACAGCAGCAGCAAACTTGGATGCTCTCTCTCATCAGTTCCAATGTTTTGTTCCGGATCCCTTCTTAGTCTGCCAGGACCGAGCTAACGGTGACTGGTGACCTTTCAAGTTCGATCAATAACGATGATCGAAGTTGTCAGGATGCCGCTCACTCTTTCAGGTGTACGCGTCGAAATATGTCACCTGTGAGAACGCTGCGGGAATAAGGAGTCGCTCAACGCTGACTGAGCCTATCGACGGGATATCTTTTGCTACGTGAACGCGGACGGTTGAAATTGAAGGGAACATCGGGCGAGGTCACAGATGTTTCGAACGAGGTCACGGTTGTAGGCTGAAACACTTGAATGATCGAGCCACGACTAGTACGTGCGGCCTCCTTTGCATGCGTTGCCACTGACACTAATAGACTACAATGCTCGCGTATCCGTCGATACGAACCCTCGGTGCGTATTCAGAATTTCAGATCGACTTTTTAGGATTTGCATTTCCAGTAACTAAGTTTCACCGCGACGCTGGGCGCTACTGTAGATGTCGCTGGCAGGTACCGATCCCGCGGCTGCCCCAGATTTTAACTGTAAATATGTCACGGATATCAGCACTGAACTGGTGCCACGTCTTCTCACTGGCACATGGGGCCTATTATAAGAGCTCCAAGTCCCTTCCAACAGCAAAACCCCTCTCAAAATACCAGAGGAACCTCCAACAGCCTATCCACCTCTCGGACCAACCAGTCCCGCAGGCCGTTGCCAACTTGCCTGCGAGCACTTACCACTGCACTAGTGATATCGTCACGGTTGCTTCGATGATGGTGACCAACGTGATTTCGTTCGAATATCTGCAATCGTTGCTGGTCCCCAGCTTTAGTGGGGGGCATCATCTACATTTCATCGACGTCGCCTTTGCGCTTGGTGCTCTTTACGCCATTTTTGAAGTCGCTCAAGTCATCCGCCGTCGACTGAAAACAACTGCTCTCCGTGGACCGCCCAGTTCATCTTTCGTATGGGGCGTCGGTAAGGCGCTCCTCAACTCTCCTGACACAGGGACAGTGTATGAGAGATGGGCCGAAAAATATGGTGGGGTGTATGAGGTTCCCTCGGTACTGGGGGGGAGAATCATTATCCTCTGCGACCCAAAGGCAATAGCACACCTCTACGGAAAGGAGCCATGGACGTATACGGCAACACCTCTCCAAACGATTGCTACGGAGAACATGGTGAGCGGAGATTTAAGCCAGAACTTCATGGTTGTGGAGTACGCTGATCCGGATTGCACAGGTAGGCAAGGGGATAACATCTGCACTGGGAGAGAATCACCGCAGGTTAGTCCATCCTTGGGTTTTGCTCTCTTCGGGTACCCGCGCTCAAATACCTCATCAGACAGCGCAAGGCAGTGATGCCGGGTTTCAGTACCTCTTCGATGCGCGATTTAACCTCAGTCATGTACGACACAGCCTACAAGGTTGGTGTTTGATCTTTTGAGAGTGGAGGATTACATTGGGAACAAGCTTAGGCCAAAGGCACTTGGGACTCCTTGATCGAATCAAACGGTGGTGATAGCGCAGTGATTGAAGTACAAGCTTGGTTCGTGCCAGGTTTTTCAGGACTCACTGATCTAACGTAGAACCTAGGATGAATCGTATCACGTACGATGGTGTCTCTGGTTTGATTGCCACAACATCTAATTAGGTTCGAGTAGTCTCGACACCATTGGTATCGCCAGTTTTTCTCACGATTTTGGCTCACTGGACGGTAAACCGTCCTTGGTGACGAAAGTCTTTGCCGCCTTTGGAAATGTAGGAGGCAAGCCCCTTCACAAGGTTTTCATCGTGCTTGCCCAGGCACTCCCATGGGTGATGAGGCTACCGACGCCATACACGAACCTTCTCAAGAGGCTGAACGACGCGATGGGTGAGATCTCCAATGCGTTGCTCACGAAATCGCGGAAAGAAAAAGAGGTAGGCACTTTAGGAGAGAAGGAAGAAAAGTCCATCCTTGGCCTTCTAAGTATATTTATATTTCCACTGGTGTTTATCGATATGAACCAGCTCATCCAGTTAGCGCCGAAAGCCAAGACGGCCAACTACATTTGACGCGGGAGGAGGTGACATCATTCGTATGGATTGAAATGTTATAATATTGCGTCGATTGACATCTCAATGACTACTTATCCCTAGGCCAAGGGTTTACTCCTTGCTGGTTACGAGCCCACGTCAAGTACGCTGGTTAATCCTCTGATTCGAACTAGGCTCACAACTGATCGTCACCACCACAGCCAGTTTGACGGTACGAAAGCCCAACTATAATAAGGTTAGATCACTAACGTGGAAGTGTTTTGGCTGTTTCAGTGGGCATTGATCGAACTCTGCAGAAATCCAGAAATCCAAGCCAAACTGCGAGCGGAGCTTCTCGAGTTCGGAGCTGACCTAACTTATGATCAGCTTGCCAACGATCTCCCATACCTTGATGCCGTGGTACAAGAAACACTTCGTACCCATCCTCCTGTCCATGATTCCACACGCATGGTGAGTACATGCGACCGAAGGTTCATACAATGTTTGACCATATGGAATAGGCTACGGAGGATGACGTTATGCCGTTGAGCAATCCGATACGCACACGATCTGGAAAACTCGTCGACCACATCTTGGTCGCAAAGGGGTCGTATCTACTTGTTCCAATACTGTCTATGAATCGCTCGGCAACGCTGTGGGGTCCCGATGCCAAGGAGTTCCGGCCGGAACGCTGGGTTGAGGAAGATGGTATTCCTGCTGGGGCGAAAAAGGTTCAAGGACACCGACATCTACTGACGTTCATCGATGGCCCACGGATATGTCTCGGAAAGGGATTCGCGGTAATGGAAATCAAGGTATGTACACTATATCTCTTCATGGGCATGGCGTTCATGTGGCTTTACTTTCTTTTGCTGAATTGGAAAACGTCCTTTACAGGTCGTGCTTTCTATTCTTGTGAGAAACTTTGTGCTCGAATTTCCTGGTGGACCAGAGACGGTGATCGAAATGGGGATGAATATTCTACCGAGGCCGAAAGTAGCTGGAGAAAAGGGTAATGCAGTCCCCTTGCGTGTAAGGCGTTTCGAGTGAGATGTGCAAATGGGTAGGCATCGTGGGGCTTGACCAGGATAAAGTGCCCAGAAAGTTAGTTTCATAATGTGTTCGATAGAATAAAATGTTGTAGGAATGCCGAAAGAGCTTGGTGTACACATGAAACCGTGTCTGCGTACACGTAAGAAAAAAAAAAGGGGGGGGGGTTGAGTGTAGTAAGTAGAAGGGTACTACTGGGGCCCCCGAGCCGGACTTCATGTGGAATGGGAAGAACTTACCAAATGCTAGTGGCCGCCGATCAGCAAACGCAGCAGGCTGTCCGTCCGAGAAACATTATGTAAAGTAAAGACGCGACTGAATCGCCACATCATCCACTAGTACATACCTCGGTTACCGATCCCGTCGCTGCCTCAGGTTTTAACTGTAAATGTGTCGCGGACATATCGCCCACTGAACTGGTGCCACGTCTTCTCACTGGCACATGGGGCCTCTTATAACAATTCCGAGTCCCTTCCAACAGCAAAACCCCTTTCAAGATACCACATCACAAAAATTGTCAAACTCAGATATACTTGTATATGGTCATGCATAGTAGTACATGAGGTGTAATCCATCCTGCCTGTTGTATGCCAAACTCGAGTATATCTGAGCAAGTCTAGGAACTCAAAAGGTTGGATGGATGCTAAATTGGTCTGTTAGACCACCTGCATGCCACCCATTTCATTCAGATCATATATGCTCATACACAGCAGTACTATATTGCAGAATATTCAGATACAGGTGCAGACAGGTAGTACACAAGCAGTTAATGAGATAATACAGTGATAGTACTACCATGCACAGGGAAAGGAAAGTGAGTGGGGAGTAGGACCAACTTCAAAATTCGACTGATGTCCCAGAATTGGTGCAAAAAAAGCCTGCATTATGTTGGAGCAACAGAATCCTGTGGTAAAGTTCACTTAGGCACTCCTGATGGTGAGAGCCTGAGTGATTGTCACTGTCTTGGGCATTGCAAGTGCAAACACAACATCTTCAGCATTGCTCAGAAGCATCCTGGTGCTGCAGGTGACCACTTTCAGCCATGCACAGTACCAAACACAACTTCATTGTTCTATGGTCAACATGAATCACTAAATTGGATTGACTCATATGGAAAAGATGAACTGAGTGGACAAACCATTATGACAGAAGCAACACCATTGTTGTACCAACTTGAAGGTATGTAGTATTGAGTGGTATCCGGATTCCTGCCATGCAGTGTGAACAACCCATTGATATAAAGCAGAGTCTGAATTCCAAGGTCAAGACACATCAATACTACTCAATAGTCACTGATTGTGCTGGTAGATGTTGGCGACCTATATCCCTATACAGAGACAGGCCACACAGCACTTCGGTACAGACAAGAGACTAGTAGGAATGTAGGGAATTCCAGGAAGGACTAGACTAGAGTCCTCCTGGCTCAATTGCATGGTATATATATGTTTTACATGTTTGTACCTATTGTGGTACATAGAAGGTCCAAGAACGTTGTGGAATGTTCCTTATCATATGATGTCATAGATAAGCATAGCCATAGAATGGAAGAGAAGAAAAGAAGCATAGCTGTGGGTATGGAATGGAAGCAAAGAAGAGAAGCCCACAGTGATTAAATACATGAGGTGAACAGCCTCATGTTATGATCAACCAAGGGTTGATCAACCGTAGCCCTTCTTGACGGGACTTAACCCTGCTATTCAGCTAGGGTGGGATTTGGATGCTACACTTGGTAGACTTATATGAGACTAAGGGCGGAGCGTCCACTCAAGTAGTAGGATGAGGACTAAGGTCACATGGAGGTGAAGACAATGAGGATAGATTGGTACTAGGCACTAGGGAGGCACTAGGACAAGAGGTGGAAGGGAAGACCGAAGGGAAGAAGAGGACTGAGGGATGAAGGGAAGATCAAGATGGGGAACATAGGTAGGAACCTGGCGAGTCTATATATGAGCCAGGGCCAAGGGTTCAGGGCATAGGGTATGTCTAAGAATACAAAGGAAGCCTCAGACATGAGGTGCAGGGATCAAAGAGAAGAGAAGCCTCTGACATGAGGTGGACATGAGGTGCAATGGAAGAGAAGCCTCTGACATGAGGCACGGGGATCAATGAGAAGCATCGGCTTCTATAAGATCATGTGAATGGTCATGTGCGAGGTCACGTGACAAGGATAAGTCTACAGACGAAGTCAAGGGACTAAGTCATACTAAGACTAGTGAAGGGAATGTCAATGCATAGGCGAAGAGAAAAGATAGGGGTTTATAGGTGAATCGTAACACCTCACATAGCTGAGATCCCATCGGGAACGCGGAGATTAAGTTACAGCCAAGTGCACAGCAACTCAGCCACATGATGTGAGGGGCGCACAGCAGCCACTCTTTCCATGATGACATGACACAGGCACGTGACTCTAATCACGTGATCCATCAAGGAAAACGTCTAAGTCCATCGTCTGTAGTGTAAAAGGCGTCCATTGCCTTCAATAAAATAAGGAAAAAATAGGGAAAAATATGTGTAAATAAGCACGAATGTAACACTAACTGAGGTAACAGGAGCTTTGCCTTTAGTCACTCAAGCAGTGTGAACCACAAATAACCAAGTGGTCAAAACTGAAGAGTATTCAGCTTTGAACACCTAGCTTTTAAATTGTTACAAGAGTGCACACAGACCAAGCTGTGTGTGTACAGAATTACTACATATGGATATAGTAGATGGGAATAGAAGTACACAGCAACCAAAGAGAAGCTTGTCATGGGATCAGGATAAGAATAGAAATCCCATGAAGTGGAAATGAAAACCATGAGGTATGACATCATAGGTTCTAGACCTAATCACGTGTCAATGTCTCACAATCATGTGCCACAGGTCACATGACTTTGAAAGCATAAGTTCAAAAATGTAAAGAGTGTGCTAGAGAGTTAGATAAAAGTGGTGTCCATAACAAAGCATGCCAGTCTTGCCATGCAGCCTCAGCAGGTAGTGATAATATGAGAGACTGTGCCATGAGAACATCCCCCAGATTAGGCAGTGGGTGCTGACAAGTTGTGTCTGGCTGTGTAGATGTATTTGGCATTGTTATGACTGTTATGATTCAGGGGCCAACGCGACACAACAAGTATGTGATCGACGTTGCCAAGTCCCCTTGACCAAGATTCTGCACTCGGATCCAACCACTATGCACGAAAGAACCTAACTCAGGTATGAGGAGAGTTGCCTTAAGTCACTCAAGCCTTTTACAGCGAATAACCAAGTGGTCAAAACTGGAGAGCATCCAGTGAAGACCACCTAGCTTTTATATTATAGGGAATAGTGCACAGACCAAGCTGTGCGTGTACAGAATTACTACTTCTAGAACTAGTAGATGGGAATAGAAGTAGACGGGGATCAAATAAGAAGCGTTCGTGTGAAGAGG
>JBBPLY010000404.1:0-15571 GCA_038090035.1 Xerocomus nothofagi | reverse complement strand
GTTTGCGACGCACCTCTTGCCAAAAAATTTCGCGTTCCTCTGGCTCGTTTGAATCTGCCTCGTCGACCTCGTCTTCCTCCTCCATTTCGCTGCGGTCTCCTTCGCTTCCCGTAGCGCCGTTTGGACGGAAAGTAAGTGTTGTATTCCCGAACTTGCCACGGCTGCCGCGACCTCTTCCTCTGCCAGCGCCCCTGTGACCGCCTCTTTCCCAACGCTCGACGTCGCTCCCGAGATGAGGTGTGCCTGTACCGCTGCGTCCGGTGACGCTGTCAGCGACCCATCGTTTGTTCCCGTGTTGAGGGCGCCTTGCTGGGTCGACATGACCGTTTGCGCGGTATCTGCGTGAATTCCCTGGCTCCATTGTCGCCATGGACGACCCCGATGTCCGTGCCACGCGCACAGTTCAGCGACTGGTCGATACCAAGGACACGATGCAAGATTATGTAAGCGATGAAAACTGCAGCCGCTGGTGAGTGTGAGGGAACTTTCCAACTTTTGTGTGCCTTTGGCGGTATGGGAATAAGAACAAACGATAGGGATATGATAACTCGGATATGGTGTAACGGCTAACATGGCTGTCTTTCAGGAATAGGGAAATCCCCTGATCACAGCAGCCCCGGGTTCGACTCCCGGTATCCGAACGCTTTTTGGCCTCATTTTTTCATTGCACCATCCAAGTGCCCGACATCATATCAATGCAGATGATCATAATTTCTCGCCATCTCAGCAGACAGCTTCACGATCCGGAATCGCATTCGAGAGACTCTGGGCCACTTCGACAAAGCCGAAAAACGGACGAGAACAGAGAATCAATACGATAATATGAGTTACAATTATGGTCGATGGTAACGGTCGAAAACGTCAACGTCCAGTTCGTGGAGTATGTATGCATCGACGATCAGCGACTGCTCCGGGCGTCACACGATCCCATACGCTTCCCTCTCCTGCGCCGACCACTCAAACACGGGCAGCGCATGCGCCTCGGTATTGAAAACCCACTTTTCGAGGGGAAGAGGATCCTCGTCCAAGAATAACAGATACAGGTATTTGAGCGTCTCTGCCAAGAAATAACTAGAGAAAAAGAGTTGCGTTGAGACGACCATCCGATGATGAACGTATACCGGGGACTTGCCTCGGCATCGAATCTATCTGGGTCGGTTCCGGCGTGTGAACGTCATAGACGCTAGCATACCCAGAGTCGGTCTTGGTGTAGCGTTCGATGGCTTGAAAGATGTGCCAGCCACGATGGCGCCACTTCACGTCTCCGGTCGTTCTCCACAGGATATACAACGATTCGACCGTCTGCGTGTCGGAAGAAACCCATGATGAGCGCATAGAACCCCGCCCTCACAAACGCGCCACGTACCTCGGGCCTCAAATAATACGCATTATTCTTGATCAAATAGTCCCTCCCAAACGTATCCGAACCCTTGCCTTTACCCCGCGAAGGTCGCACCAGCCCTTCGACCGTCAGGTTTCCCCGTAGTGGACTCCTCCACGGTTTCAAATCGCGAACGCCTGGCGGGAGACGTTCCCTTTTCCAGAACCCACCCCATCCACTTCCACCCTTCCATTTATGCATCGCATCGATCCACCGTATGCCACCCACCTCCGGATCAACGCCCATCCGTACGATCTCAGGCCCTAACCCTGTGGGTTGATCCGCATACGTCAAATAACATGTCTGTGCGATCCCTTCTGCTGCCCATAAATGCAGGTCTGCCAGATTAAACTCGGCGAGGTTGGCATAAGCGCGACGGTCTGCGGGAAAGAGGTCGTCGGCGAGCGTGGCGACGTTGATGCCAAGGGTGTCGAGGTTGTTGAGGGGAAGGAGGTGTGCACCGAGGGCGAGGAGGCCGGGGAAGAAGCAGGCGAGGTGTTCAAAGGTGTGAGTGTGTGACATCCCACGCTTCCACGAGGTAGCATCAGTCACGTAGAGGAGTTGACGTTCGGGGGTGAGGAAGAGAAGGTTGTTGATGACGTATGAGGTGAATCGGAGGTCTTGTGGGGTCAGGAGTAGCATCAGCATCAGCGGCTACAGATGTGAGCGAGAGACGAACACATTTCGAGGTTATGCTTGTCCGTGCGTGCGGTCATTAAATATTGCTTGAGGGTATATTCGTGCCCGCTGTCCGCAAGGGCACCGACGGTGAGTTGGGCTGTTCACGTGTGTCGTTTGGATCATTTGTGTGGGTCAGGAGGGGGTTACTCACACCGTATTGGAGTACCGAGATCGAGATTCCACCGCGTAGGATACATCCCGCCAGATACAGTGAGGTTCGCCTTGTATAATATATTGGTGATCAAGTTCGCCTGTAGTGCTGCATTAGCTCCAACTCTACTGGGAACAGCAAGAGAACACGAACGTGATCGACATGTTCCTTTTTCCCTGTAATCTTGCCCAGGTATGCGTATTCCATCTGACAGGACGCTATTTCCGCCAGCACGCCCAAAGCAGACGTGAGATTCCTTCCACTACAAGAAGAACAAGACGCTCAGGATCGATCTAGACAATGAAACATCAAGCGAGCTGGCCTGTAGGTATCGACTGCAAAACCAGGTAATCCGCTCGTCGTGTTAAACGCAGGTGCCAGTATGGTCCCGAGTTCGTCCGCCTTTTCTCGCAAGAGATCGTGACCGGATATCGCATACGCAGCCAACATTCCACCGAGATACCGAATGACCGTTTCGAAGAAGGGGACAAAGTCATTCTGGGAGGGAGGACTGAGTGGAACTGCACGAGAGGGGGGGAAGAGAGGACTCACGGACGGCAACGAAAAGTTGGCATGACCGATTATCGGTAGCGCACGTGTGTACTCGTCCTCGAACCCCATGAGCAGTAAAGTATCGAGAGAATCTATGGAGGTGACACCCCAACCGTTGAAGCTAGGGGCATACACGTCAACGACGGCGCAAAGACGTGCGTGCGTTCGTGCTCGTGCATGGGAGAGGAGAGGGCTTACTTGTCGATGCTCATGTTGGACACGGGCAACAGCTCGTCGTGTGGGAACGCATGTTGCTCGTAGCCACTGTAGGCATGGCGGAATGCTTCCTTGACCTGGGCTGCTCGCTCGGCCCAAATTTGAGACGTCTCGGGTGGCCAGAAGGGAAGGTCTTCGGAGTGGAAGAGCACCTCGTCTCGTGTAAGATAGAAGTAGTAGAGTGTGGATAAGACGACGGAGACGCCGAGCACGAGGAAAAGATGGCGGACGGTGATGCGACGGTGTTGGTGGAGATGGAAGGAGGAGAGAAAGTTGGCAGGGCTGAAGTAGTAGAGTAAGTTTTTCAGTCCTGCCATCGTCGTTTCAGTCGACGTTTCGACTTATTTATGTATGTAAAGAACTGCAGGTATGTCACAAGCTTCCCCACAATGCTCGGCTGCAAACATATCGTTGGAACACTACCGCCGCAGACAAATCAATCGGAACACCATCGACTTGACCAAGCAGCCCTCCGAGGCCGCAGTTCTCTGGCTACATATGCCAATCCGCATCAGAGTCGCTGCCGTCAAATTAGGGCAGGAGGACGCAAGCTCGTCGGTGTCATCGTCGACGAGATAACGGTATATTCGAAACACGAGCAGACACGGCTCTTTTGTTGTGACTCGATACGCAGGGAAAGACTAAACAGCGCGAATCTGAGCAACGGACGTCAAAAGCAAACTAGCCTTGAAGACGGGAAAAAGATTGGTTTTATACCCCATCGACACGGTCCGTGTGCTATGTTGATCACACTTTATTGTTCCTAAAAATAGAAAGGAATATTAACGACTGCACAGGACGACTCCTGTGCGGCCGATGTTCCCCCTTCCGCCTCCAAAGCGACCCGTTATGGCGTACTGACAAATAATGCACGGCCGGACGCGCAATCAAGGTCGTCGAAGGTGCATTCAGGATATGCCAGTTCCAGGTCGTATGGTCGTTATGTACTGAATACCGACCATGATGACAATGACACCACGGCATGCCCAGACGAACGAGACGTGCTCTGAGCCTCCGAACGAAACAAGATAAACAACAACGAACGTGGAACTCATCACGTCCACGTCCATGAATGCATAACGGTCCTCGACTCATCCGTTCGTTTCAGGGGTCGTCTACGAACTGACGCGGACGATCATCCGAGTCGTCGTGCAGTACGACTGAACTTGTCACAGTCGCCGGGTGGGCAGCGACGAACTTCCACTCGGACCGGATCCGATCCGGAACCTTCGTACGCTCCATTCTACGCTCCCTTGACGTCAGGTACACGCTGAAAATGAAAGATGGGATCAAGAAATTAAATAAGAATCCCGTCAAAGAATCAAGAAGATGCGATTTAAATCCCACGATGCTTATCGATATAGAAAGATAAAATCGCAAGCTTTCCCATGTTCGATCGCTCTTGACACCTCGGGCTTTCAGGGATGACCAGTCTTTCGTCTGTTTGCAATATTATAAGTACATCCACGGCGTTTCATGCGTGGTTGATGCTACCATGTTGCGTGGAACCCATTGCGACGAACAACGGAAATGAGCCCCTCCGTCCCCCCCCCCCTTTTTTTTTTTTTTTTACAGATCCGAGTCGAGTAGCACGGTACACTTGGGAAGCACGGTCAGAGAGCCAACGAGCTTGACAAACACCGACGACGGAACTCATCTTGCATAGTATATAACTCATCGACACACAAAACCAACGACGGCTCGCATCTAGATCTAGATCTCCTACTCTTAAATCCAAGATCCATCCCACCGAGCACGCAGATCTGCCTCTACACGTCCTCGGTCTTTTCCTCCAACACGCCTTGGTTGTGCTCCTCTGCAGCCCTCGTTTGTGCTACCAGATCTTGGCGGGATAGATACCCAGGCGGTGCCCATTGACGGGACGTCCACGGCTTACAATTTGGGTCGGTGTACATCTATCGAACAGACGCGAAAAGGGTGAGGGGCAAGCGAGAGGGATCAGGACGGACGCGCACCATGTCCACGTTCTCCAACGAAATGTCCGACGACTCGTACAGGAACAGATACACCACTACCGCGCCCAACAAATTGCAAGCTACCCGCCAGTACGTCAGCCTGCCGTCGCAAGACCCTGGACGGAGAGTACGTACCAGCAAAAACGTAGCCGTACCTGTAATTAATGGCCTTGCTGATGAAGGGCGTGAAGAATGCGAGTAAAAAGTTCCACAACCAGTTGGCTGCCGTCGAGAGGCTGCCTTGTTTAGCGCGGGTACGCGTCGGGAACGTTTCACCGATTAAAATCCAGACGCCGCTGAAGGCGTCAGGGGGTTAGACGAGACAGAATGCTACTAAGATATGTACTCACGGAGCCCAGGTCATGGCGTAACCCCAAATAAACATGCACGCCGAGACGATCATGACTAGGTCCACAAAAGTGAGGGTAGGAAAAGAGGGCTATGACAGAAAACGCACGCTTGCCGATGCCAGGATGTGTGACAGGATCGACGGCCGTCGCAGCCGATGCAAACACGAATAACCAAGCAGACTGCCAGATACCACCATAGATAAGTGGCCACCTTCTCCCGAACTAGCACGACAACGATAAAGCAAGAAAGAGCCAGGAAAGCAGGCCGGAAACGTACGTGCTCCATGATATACATGCCGCCAAACGTGCACACGAAATTCACTGCACCGAGAATGATTTGGGTGACGAACGAATCCGACAACCCTACTGCCTGGAACACCGTGGCGCCATAGTAGAAAAAGTAATTCGCCCCCGTCAATTGTTGAAGACTTTGCAGGCTCATGCCAAGAAGTGTGCGGTAGAGCGTCTTGTTGTGGGGTCTGAAGCAATCGATCCAGCCTGCCTTGATTGCTCTTTCTTGTTCCACGCTTGATCGAATTTCCTCGACTTCACGTCGGATAATGTAGTGATCTTTGGCTTCGGCCGGGGAGAGACCGCGGGTGCGTGCCAATGATACTTGTGCCTCGTCCAGACGGTCGTGGGCGGCAAGCCAACTGCAAGTGCGTAAACCGTCAGACGAAAGGTGGACGGCAAGGAACTGGGCACATTCCGTGGACTTTCTGGCATGAACAGGATGCCGATACCGAGGATCAATGCCCATAGAATTCCGATTCCGACTGGAATACGCCAAGAACCAGAGCCGGAAGTGTACCTGGTTCCGATGGAAATGCAATCTACGGGCTCTTGTGAGTATTTGTATTCCGATGTCGCAGGCCATGACTTACAGGCGATGAGGATACCAAACGTGATGAAGAGTTGGTATGTCGCACTGTCGTCTGATGTTGAATCCAGGGTGCAGGACGGATCATGAACGACGTACGTTAGTGTACCACGGATTTGGGGAGGAGCTGTTTCTGCTTGATACTAGATATGGATGAGAGGATGTATGCGTGCATGGGACTGCAACCCACCATAGGCACGGCTGCACTGAGTGCACCGACGCCCAACCCACTGATGAGTCGACCGACGGCATACTGCTGCCACACGTTGGTCGATGCGATCTGGATGATGACGCCTACGCTAAAGACGACACACTCTATGCTCATGGCGTAGCGACGACCGAGGAAGTCGGCAGTCCTATATGATGTGTGAATGGCGGAAGAAGTGATCTACCATTTTACTCACGGGGCACCAATAAGGGCGCCGGCAAGCGTTCCGATGGAGAGCAGGGACACGATGAGTCCTTCGCGGACGGTCGAGAACGCACACGTAGAGACCACGCCCGGGGTAGAGCAGGTAGCGAAGCGTAACAAAAAGTCATCCATGAGCAGGATGTCAGAAATTTGACCCGTGTCGTACTGCAACGATCGTCAGCAACTTTGTGTGTGAATGCGTCTGGTTTACCCCAAAGATGAAACCACCCATGGATGCTAATAGGGCCAACATGATGGCGACCCATCCTATGGGCAGACCTTGGCTAGTTGGAGGGTGAGCGTGAGGACGAAGGACGCTCGTCGACTACGTACACATAGAACAGCGCCATGAGTGCAAAGAGGAGGAGCGTCCGGCCGCTTCATAAGTGTTTTATAATGGGGTGCTGATGTCATATTCCAAGTTACCGAGCTGTGAGCCGTGGAAGTCGCTGATCGGAATAAATACACAGATGCTGACTCAGCCTACTCAGACGCGTGACGATCCATTGTCACGTGCCACACGATGCCTCGCGCTGGACCAAGTCGATCTCAGCGCTCCCAACGAGGGCCGTCTCAGCGCGTGCGGGGACGACATGCAGAGACGGAAGACGACGACGACGACGGCGCCCCCGAGTTGGAAGCAGACGACGACATGGACGTCGACGCCACGCAAACTAGAGACACAGCTTCTGACAACGTGAGCTTACCGTCCTTTCGTTCCATCCTCTCCTCATACGCGCCTCTGCATCCCAGAACCTGGATAAAAAAGCGTGCGATCTAGTCCGGCTCGCTTTATTTGCCGAACACAAACGCGTCCCCCTCCGTCGGGAGGACATCAACAAGAAGGGTATGCATCATTCTCCGTTCGTTCTAGCTTATAAAGACGTGCCTAGTCCTCGGCGTACATACCCGCTTGTTCAATGCTGTGATTTTCAAAGCGCAAACCATCTTACGCAAAACGTTTGCCATGGAACTCGTCGAACTCCAAGCCCGTAACTACCGTGATCAAGATCCAGATGACCTTCACAACGCCACTGGCGTCAAGAAAAGGGGTCCGTCTCCCTCATCCTCACCGTACTTGTTCCAACTCCCCCTTCGGTCTTTTCAGCCACCACAGCAGGCTCCAAAACATACATCCTCCGCTCAGTTTTGGATGCGACCATCATCGAACAAGCCGCCTTGACCGATGAACGTCTTTTTGCGGAAGAACTCGCAGAAGGTCCCGACAGCGGCGACGACGACGACGATATGCTCCGCAACCATGGCACCATCATCTCCTGGAGCACCGCAGATCAACTCGCCACCCTGGGTTTACTCCACGTCGTCCTTGCGCTCATCTTGGTCAGCGGACGAGCCATCCCTGAACGTGCGTCTTTGCATCGTCTGATCGGCCTTTGTTGACCGTGATCGTTTAGTGGACCTCCGGGCCAACCTAAAACGGCTCCGTATCCCACCCAGTGGCACCGTACCCCTCAACGCTCAATCTACTCATCGCTCCATGACCGTCGATGTATTTCTACAACACCTCGTTCGACAGGGCTACCTCGACCGCATCCGTCCCGGCGATGCCAAATCAACGGCAGGTAAGCGACGCGGACGGATCTCTGCCACACAGGGAAACGGAAATGCCGAGGATAACCCGCAGGCATACGAGTGGCGGTGGGGAAATCGGGCGCATAGTGAAATAGGAGAGCAAGCGGTGGCGGCGTTTGTGGGCGAGTTTATGGTGGAGCAGACGAGGACGGCGGATGCAGAAGAAGAAGAGGAAAACGCAGGTAGGGATCGTCGACGGGGAAAAAAGAAACAAAAGGAAGGGGAAATGGGGAAGCGGTTGGAAACGGTGATGAAGGCGATAGAGAGAGCAGCTGGAGGGAACTTGGCAGAGATCAAGTGAATAGCCTATTTAATAAGCCCCAGAGTAGGTGAGGCACGGCACAATCATTCGTTCAGCTCAACCGCTGGATCTACGGTGACGACAAGCAGCCACTGGCATCAAGGAGGCATACAGCAGTCTCCGCGACGTAAACATCGAGCTTTTTTAATCACTCGAAGAAAAGCTCAAAGATCGAGTCCAGTCACCAACGCTTTTCCCCGACTCGGATGGTGATACGAGAAAGTGGCTCGTCATCGTCTGCGTTCGTGCGCGTTTATTAGCGTATTCTTTCCCTCATCCGATGACAGACTTCACTTTCCAGATTTACACGCAACTGACCCCCGGTCGTTGTGAATATATGACTTTCAATTTAAACTGCTGGGTACGCGGTCAGGAACCTCGTCGCCTCTTCCCCGTCAAAATTCAGAGCACGGAGACCGTCGGAGTCCTCCAACAAGTCATCAAGAGCCAGAAACTAGACTTTCGTGACCTCGACGCAGACGTTCTCGCTCTTTACAAGGTTTCCATCCCTCTCCATGAAGACTTTCGCGAGACGCTCAGATCCTTTACCCCGACTGATGACTTCTTGGGCTCGTGGAATATTCTATCCGATATTTTTGGTGAACCTCCTCTTCAGAGGCATTTGCATATCGTCGTCGAGGCGCCTGTTTCTAGTAAGCCTGGTCATCAATCTCGCTTCTTTTTGACGTCTTTGACTTAGTGAAATCATACGCACACCTGCTCCCATCGTCCCATTCGTTCGGTGTTGGCGCGAGGAGGCGCTCTTTCCTAGAAAAAAATGCGCCATTGGTCCCATCATCCGGTGGGAAAACCCAATTATTCTCCATTCGCCAGTACCATCCTGGGGAAACCATCTATTGTGGTCGTCCTCACGCTGCTGTGGCAACGATTCCCGTGACGTTACTCCACCCCGTGTTCGGCCAGTTCCTCGATGATTGCGAGACCCTTGAAATAACCCTGGCTGACAACCATCTCGCTATGGAGCAATGTCGGATTTTCATCCCGTCCAGTGGACACGAGCCGAAACAATCCGTGACTTGTTTTCTTCCAAGTTCGACCTACAATTCACTCCTTCCGAGACTTCCAATGGTTACCAGCTGGACGGCTGCATGTCTGTGGATCGGTATCGCTATGCCATTGCCGAGTTCAAGAACGAAGTCGGTAGTGCGGGAGCTGAGCCCTACGATCAAGCGTGTTTATGCTACTTAGAGTCGACGAGGGATCATTCGGTGGAGATGGAAACCTCGTGTTTACCTTGCATGATGATTATTTTCTTTGGCAAGTTTTTTGTTTCTTCATTTGCACCTCGAGCGATCTGCGCTTTCATTCAGGGCCGTACATCACATTTGTGGGAGCGGCTTGGAATACAACCCCTGTAATTCAGACGCTCTCTGTCACCCTCCAAATGCACTACCACCCTACGGATGTCAATATGCGGGTCAAGGTGGCTCGGCACCTAGGGGCGTTCAAGAAAGCGACTCGCACGCTCGAAGGGTACTATCGTAATCTCCATGCAGTCCATCCTACATTTCCGCGTCAAACTCAGTTGTTCCCCCATCCCACCTCTTTCACAGGTCTTCGAGATGATCGTCAGCATCCCTTTGAATACTCGCTCCAACCTTTCGAAGACAAGCTTCTCTTCGTCGGCACCCTCTCCAATCGACAGCGCATTTGTGTTAAATTTGCTCCTCGGTACTCCAAGGAGGTACATCAGTACGCGTCCGAGTCGCTCGACTGCGCACCGAAGCTTCACGGATTCGAAGTGATCCCCGGAGGCTGGTATATGGTCGTCATGGATTGGCTCTCAGACGATTATCGAATGTTTTACGATGCATCCCCGACCGCTTCGGTCGCTGAAGACGTTCGAAAGGCGCTCGTTCGGTTGCACGGAGAGGGTTATGTACACGGGGATATCCGTGGGACGAACGTTGTGGTGTCTGGCGGGACGCGGTTTATGTTGATCGACTTTGACTGGGCGGGGAGATCTGGGGAGGTGCGATATCCCATGAACGTTAACGAAGGACCGAGCCTGAGGCGACCGGTGGACGCGGTGGACGGGGCTCTCATCAAGGCTGAACATGACTTGATTATACTGGACAATGTCATTGCCAGGCGTGCCCGATAACGAGTCGACATCGTGCAAGCGTCTAGGAATTCAAATGATATTAGGGCTTGCAGAGGAAGTAGGATGGTATGTGAATGAAGTGTGTGCGGCCTTGAACGGGGGTAGTCGTTCGTGGGCCATGCGTACTAGGGACCGTCCGTACGCCATGCGACCGCGACCTGGACTTGGCCGAGATCAAGATAGTTGGCTTGTACATATATATCGTTCGCACGATAATGAACATGTAAAAAGCGCCACCCCTAAGTCAACGATTTCTTCCGCGAGTTTCGTTCGCACGCCGCTCCTGAAATCGTTACCCACGAGGCATGGAGTCGTCGTACTAGAGTGGCGGTGAGCGCATATTTAACAGGAGCACCCAACTTCATCTGTTCAAGTCGTTTTCTTCAACGTGTCGGTATTCGACAGAGACTAATTTCCTCCGCTTATGGCTCGTACTATCAACTTTCTCGGAAGCGTGGCTCTCCTCGTCTCAAACATGACGGGTCCCCCGATGGTCGTTATCTCGCTGCTATTCCAGCAAGCGGGATGGTTGACGTGCGTCCGACGGGTTCGTTCGGTTCCGTGTTGCAACTTATGCCTCGTGCTTCGTGTAGCCCCATTCTCGCATTTGCTACAATAGCTTTACTATCTGGGGCAGCAGCGCTCTTCCTCGTCGAAACAATGTCATCCATAGAAGGAAACGAAGAGTTCCAAGCTTCTATCGAGTTCACGACGATTGCCCATCTCTTTCTGGGTAAGAGGTGGCATGTCGTCGTACAAGTCTTGTTGTACCTAGCGATACAGACCTTGGTGATCGCCAGCATGTTGGAGTCTTTCCAGGTGTGCCTTTTGAAAACTGTATCATTCCCCGTGCAGACCCCTCGGTAGATGATGGATGCATTCCTTATCAACGTTGCTCACAAGACGTGCGCCATCAGTTTTGCCGACGGATGGGTCTGTGGTACGTCTGATCTCTCGACGACATGACGCGAGCTCAACGCCCGCAGTCAGTCAAATTCCAGCTAATGGAAACAGCGCATTCTCCGGGTACATTCTCGGTTCGTTCGGGACGCTGGTGAGCTCAGCATCCCATCTCAGACTTCGTATGCTTACGCTTTCCACAGATCACATTGGCCCTAGTCTTTCCGCTCAGTCTCGTCCACTTCATAGATAACATCATCTTCCAAGTCGCATCGTTCATCCTTCTTCTCGTCATAACCGTCGTATGGATCGCCGTCTTCGCCGTTGGGGGGCTGAACGCCCACCCAATCCCAGTAGTAGGGCGCGATCAATCCACCGTCGTAGGATTCGTACTCTCAAACTTCTCATTCGTCAGTACTCGTTCGTCGTTTATCTCTCTTTCACCAATGCCTCTTATTCCGATAGGTGACGATGATCCCAGCATGGGTTAATAACACACATCCCTCTGTCAACATCCGAAACGCAGTCTGGATATCGGTCATCATCTCATGTCTCATCTATATCCCCATTGGATGGATGGGCGGCGCAGCTTTCATTCTCCCAAACAATGCGACACTTTTACAAGCACTTGCGACAGATACTGGACATGGGGCCTTGAGTACAGTCGCGCGAGTGTCGAGCTTCATGTTTCCATTAGGTGCGTCGTTGCCACTTTGTCTCGCACGCCCCGATCATCTTTTCATCCTTCGTTAGCCGTGCTCATTACCTCCATCCCGATATTCACGATCGTCATTCGATACAACCTTTTACGAGGAAACATTTGTTCCAACAAAATGGCTATCTTCTTGTCTGCCGTAGTCCCCTGGCTAGTTGTTATACCCTTTCAAACCAACGTACGTCACTGTCCGCCTCACAGCTGACATTGGTGCTCAATATATTCCAGGGTAGCCTTACAACGATTCTAAACTGGGCTTCGCTCATATTCACATCCCCTTCTAATCTTCTCGTTCCTTTCATCCTGTTCATTGTGTCGAAGAGGCACTTGGCTTCCGCCGTATTAGATGCAAGGGTCTCCCCTGTCACCGAGGTTGGTGTACCTTTACCACCGATCATGCCGACGACATCGTCAGGATGGACCGCTGCAGAAAACATGCCAGTCGTGATCATCACTGATTCTACGGACGAAAACCCTAACAACACGGACGATGGGAAAACAGCAATATCTGATGAAGTGGAGACATCCACGTCGGACGCGATCCAGATGTCCATCAGGAATCGCGTGTCGTCGCCCTCCATCCACCGTTACTATGGGCAGGAAGCCCTGACCGAGGGTGGCGAGTCCTCGACATGCGCCAGTGGAACGACCGGCGAAGCGGCGGCAAAGTCTCACGAACGACGACGACCGTCGCTCCCCATGTTGCTTTCCCCTTCTCACTCCATCGTGCACTCGTCCAGTTCGGGAATGGACGAGTTTCTGTTGATCAGCCCCACGTCGCCGGAGTCGCGTGCGCATGGCGTACGGACGGTTCTTAGTACGCATAGCCCACGAGCGAGCATGAGTACAGGCTTGAGGAGTCCATCACCCGACGCGATTCCGAGCGTGACGTCCATGTCAGACGAGCTCCACCCCGGCGCAGGTCAGGACGCATCGCGAGACGCCGACTTGCGGGTTGTCACTTCCACCCCGACCACTGACATGAACGTCGAATGGCCCGTGCCGACGTTCAAAGCATTTCCGTGCCTGTCCCCTACCTCGCCCGCCCGGTCGACGCACATCAGTGCAGTCGCATGCTTACTTGCCACTGCGCTCGTCCTGACAGCGCTCGTGTATAATATCATACAGAGTGTCGGTGGGCGCTCCGGCGGGTGATGCATGCGAGCACAGGGGTGGGATGAGCCGCTTAATAATTATAAATTACAATCCAAAACCTACTTTACGCGACACCACGCTTCATCCACATACCATCCTACCTCCTCTGCAAGCCATAATGACATTTGAACCCGTCGACTTTCGAATTCCTAGACACTTACACGATGTCGACTCGTTGTCGGGCCCGCCGCCCGGAAATGACATTGTCCAGTATAATCAAGTCATGTTCAGCCTTGATGAGAACCCCGTCCACCGCGTCCACCGGTCGCCTCAGGCTCGGTCCTTCGTTAACGGTCATTGGATATCGCACCTCCCCAGATCTCCCCGCCCAGTCAAAGTCGATCAACATAAACTGCGTCCCGCCAGACACCATGACGTTCGTCCCACGGATATCCCCGTGTACATAACCCTCTCCGTGCAACCGAACGAGCGCCTTTCGAACGTCTTCAGCGACCGAAGCAGTCGGGGATGCATCGTAAAACATTCGATAGCCGTATGGGAGCCAATAGGGTCCTTCAATGTTGATTTGGTTCGTCGATTTCGAGTCGATTTGGAGGTTGATTTCGAAGTGGATTTGGATACAAGGAAATTGAAATCCATCTATCAAACTCCAAAACAGATTTTGCCCACTTCGCTTCGGCAGGCCTCGGCACCTACTATCTGAGTTTGAAATGTGTTGACAGTAACCTTTGAGGCTGTATGCCTCCGAGCGCTGCATCCATCATGTGTCAATCACAGGGGATGACTCGTACACCACAAAAGAAGGCATGTAGCCCCAAGAAGACAGCCAACAAGGAGAACACTGGGGTTGATGATCCTGTGAAGACGCCCAGAGTCAAGGTTGCGTAGGTTACAAGTCTTCTGCATCACGTTGAGGCTAACTAGAGCACAGCTGGGGAAAAGTAGAGAACTACCATCTTACCAATTCCCTTCTTACTCTTGTCAAGGATTCTGTCACATGGAAGACTGCATTCGGATTCGATAAAGGTCTCGCCATCAACCCTAGTACTCTGAGCACTGGCAAAGGCAAGAGTATCATTCAACACTGTGCTGACATTGCCACAGCCCTCTTCGTCACTGGCCAGAAGGATTCAATATGGACGCTGGAGGATGTCAAGCAGCTGTTGAAGGCCGCTGTGAAGAATCGCATTTCAGGGTGAGTAGATAACACATTAGTTGCTGTTCGAGTCACCTTTCTCTGAGTCACTGAATTCTATCAAGCTTAAAGTCCACATACATCAATTATCGCAACGAGCTGGGTGAAACTGGGCATGGCTTGGTTACAAGTGGCTGTGCTGGAGAACTCATTGAGGGCAGTGACGCTGCAAACGTTTTCGGTGCACATTCGTCTTTTTGTTTATTCTCAATCTCAATTTTGTGTAGAGCGGATTCAGAGCAAGTTCCCATGGTATCTCCGCATGAATACATTAATGGGATCCAGCTCCATTGTGAGTTGGAAAGCCATCTCAAATAGTTCATCTACGGTTGACACAAGTATTCTGGACAGCAAAGATGAAGGCATGAGTGATCCAGAGGTACTAGATAATTGACTATTTACTTGTCTTCGGAATTAAATGTCCCAAGATTGCTGGCTGCACTCTGACCCCCATGATGGACGACGATGGGATCTGTGGCAGCTCTGTTGCTCCACAGTCCCCTGATTGGCCTGCAGATTTTTCAGCATTTGACAATGATCCTATTGATGACATGGAGAAGCTACCTGTCTTACCTCCGAAGGTGACAGTGACCATTCCTACCAAACGAGCTGTGGAATCTCCTGCAGTTAACTCATCTGCAAAAAAGCGCAAGACTCCGCAGGATCTCATGAAGGAGATTGCAGATTCAGAGCATCATGCTTGCCTCGCTATCAATGAGACCAATGCAAAGGAGCGCACTATGCGTGAACAAATCAAGCACAAGTCCGCTTTCAATATGGCTGTGGCTGTAGAGCAGATACATGCAAAGGCACAACAAAAGGAAAGTGAGGCACAGTGAGCTCATGAACTTCAGATGATTGAGAAGCAGATTGAACTTGAACACATCCATGCTGGCCTTCGGGTCTGTGAGTCCATTGACCCCCAACTTCGCAACTAGACACTTTCTTCTCTGTTCTTTGCTAATTAATATTTTATTCCAGTACAATCATTTCCAGTCTGTTACTACATTTCGAGTCAGTTCAAGTT
>JBBPLY010000403.1:0-15637 GCA_038090035.1 Xerocomus nothofagi | reverse complement strand
CATGCCTAGAAGGGTTGAAGCAGTTATCAAGGCCAAGGGAGCTCATACCAAGTACTAGATAGTTGGAATTTTATAAAGTCAAAAAACTGTCCACGTGACCTATCATTTTAGGATAGCTACCATTCTGTCAAATCATATCCATTTCTCTTGATTCCTGAACCAATATAAAGCCAAGAGTGAGTACCTTAATTCATACACTCATTGTTTAGGGTGGGGATTAGGGGTTATCACATTTAGTAGTATTTAGTGTGAAACATGCAAACATGCAGACAGTTTTTTGAGCCACTGTATCTATGGATTGCTATGGGTCTATGGGTTGCTATGGGCTGCTATAACAAACATAATATACTATGCACAGCTATGTAAGAGTTTGCTATGGTGCTATGGGCCACTATATTGCTATGAGCTGCTATGGGCTACTATGAAAATGGATTTAAAAAAATGACATACTATGCATAGCTATGGAGAATCCACACAGTGAAGGGATTTGCTGATGACAATGGTATGTCTGTGTGTCATGTGGGATGACAACCAGATGCTCATGCATTGACACAGCCTGCAATCCAGGGCATCATTCAGGAACAGAGTCTGTCTGAAGGTGTGGCGATCCCAACAATCACCTATGTACTCTGACGTTGTGCTGACCACTACATAGTATGTTTGCTGATGGTCAATATTTCCTTCTCCCATTCAATTTTGCCCCTGGGCTTCCTCCCCCCCCATTTCCTAGTTACTTCTCCCCCTTTTGTTCTTTCCTGGCATGCAGACACCAAGCACCATCATCAAGTTGACACTGTTGCTTGATCAAGGTCACTTAGCCGAGTTCTATGTACCAGCAGTGTTTTATTTGAATTGGCCGCCGACATAGGATACAGATCTCAACCACGACGGTGGGGAAACAAACAAAGCACAATATTAGGGGGAGTGGGGTGGAGGAGGAATGAGATGAAAGTGTAAAAGAGAGGAAGGAGGAATAGAAGGACAACCGTTGAAGTGCCACAATACTACGCCTGACTCACGCGATATGCCTTACACGCAAGGGGACTGCAGTACCCTCTTTTCCAGCCACTTTCGGCCTCGGTAAGATACCTATCTCCATGTCGATTACCGTCTCTGGTCCGCCAGGAAATTCGAGCACAAAGTTTTTCACGAGGGTAAATAGCACGACCGATTAAAAGAGACGTTGTTTTTGGGGCACATGAGCACCATCCGCCAGCGGGAAATGTAGAGATCTGGAGTGCATACCTTGAATTCAGTTATCGCAAATCCCTTTCCAAGACATGTCCTTGGGCCATCGATGAAAGTTAGTAGATGTCGGTGTCCTTGAACCTCTTTCGCCCCAGCCAGAATACCGTCATCCTCAAGGCAGCGTTCGGGCTTGAATTCTTTGGCATATGGACCCCACAGTGTCGCCGAGCGATTCGTGGTCGTTGCTGAAATAAACAGGTGCGTCCCCCTTGCGACAGAGATGTGATCGACGACTTTTCCAGATCGTGTGCGCACCAGCTTGCCCAATGAGATAACATCGTCCTCGGCAGCTTGTTCCAAATGGTTAAACACTATAAACTATCTTGGTCGGGTGTACTTGCCATGCGTGTAAAATCAGAGACAGGAGGATGGATACGAAGAGTTTCGTATACCACGGCATCAAGGTACGGGAGATCGTTTGCAAGTTGATCATAAGTTACGTCAGTTCCGAACTGGAGAAGTTCCGCTCGCAATTTGCTTTGGATATCTGGGTTTTTGCAGAGTTCGATCAATGCCCATTGAAACAACCGTTGCACGTTAGTGACGCAACCATTTACTATGGTGAGCTTTCGTACCGTCAAACTGACTGCGGTGGCGATGATAAGTTGTTAGCCTAGTTCAATTTGGAGAATTAACTTGATGTACTCTCATAACCAGCAATAAGTAGAAACTTGGCCTAGGAGAGAGTAGTCACATCAGGATCGCTATAATATTATGATGTTGCAGTACGTACGTGTCCCATCACCTCCTCACGCGTTAAATGGACCTGGCTGTCTTGGCTTTCGGCCCTAACTAGATCAGATCAGTCATATCGTTAAACATCAGAAGACGTAGAAATATACAGAGACGACCAAGAATAGACTTCTCTTCCCTCTCTCCCAGAGTGCCTGCCTCCTTTTCTTGCCAGCAAAATATCTGAGATCCGCCCATTGCATCATTCAGCCTCTTACAAAGGTTCGTGTATGGCATCGGTAGTATCAACAACCATGGGATTGCATGAGCAAGCCCCAAGAGAATCATACCGAAGGTCTTGCCTCCTACGTTAGCAAAGGCGTCAAAGACCTCTGTCACTTCGGCTGGTTTACCATCCAGTGATCCAAAATCATGAGAAAATCCGGCCATCCCGATCGTTCCAGACTAGCCAAAAAACTTGCATTAGATCCTGCAACGATCAAGCCCAGAGGCACCATACATGATATGATTCATCCTGGGTTCCACGTCAGGTTAGTGTAACATGGGGAAAACATAGCACGAACCAAGTTTGTACTTCAATCACCGCACCGTCACCACCGTTCGATTTGATCAAAGACTCCCAAGCAACTTTAGCCTAAGCCTATTTCTGATGAAACCACCGGCTCTCAAGAGATCGGACACAGACCTTGTAAGCGTGTCGTAGAAGACCGGAGTTAGATCGCGAATTGCCAGTGCAGAGTTACTGAATCCCGGCGTCAATACTTTCCGCTGCCTGCATCACGAGTTTCAGCACAAGCAACCTAAGCGAACAAGATACAAGAACATACTAACCTACGGTGGTCCTCTCCTTGTGCGGTCGAAATTCCTTTGCCTACCTGTGCAACTTTACGGCTGTGAATTGCGCTGATCATGATTCTTGCTCGAATCTTCGCTCACAAGGTTCTCCCTAACAGTCCTTACGAAAGGTGTTACTATATGTCCATGGCTCCTTTCTGTAGAGGTGTGCTATTGCTTTCGGATCGCAGAGCACAATGTTTCTTCCCCCCAGTGCCGAGGGGACCTCATACACCCCTCCATATTCCTCTGCCCATTTCTCATACACTACGCCTGGGTCAGGAGAGGTGAAGAGCACCTTGCCGATGCCCCACACGAAGGATGGATTAGGTGGTCCACGGAGAGCGGTTGTTTTCAGTCGGCGGCGGGTGACTTGAACGGCTCCAAGCACGGCGTAAAGAGAACAAAGGCGCAATGGCGACGTTGATGAAACGAAGGTGATGCACCGCAGCAAGGTTGCGCGCCAGCAACGATGGCAGAGATTCGAATGAAACCATGTTGGTCAGCATCGTCGAGGAAATAGTGGGATAAGATGATGGTCCGAGGTAGACGATCCCAGAAATGCACCGATCTGGGCGTCGGTACGAGGTGGATGGAGTACCTTAAGAGCTGTGTTCTGATAGGAAGGGCTAGGAAACGTTAAAAAAGTGTGACGAGCGCAGCCAAAAGGGAAATTGACACGACTGCTCAAACTCGACAGCCCCATAGCGCTGGGATCAGCGGAAGGACATTCCCTATATGATATGACATTCACCATATGATTCTCTCCAGGTAACCTCACCTCATGTACGACAGCACATCCTCGGTATTGTATTAATACAGACCTAAAGGGTGGATTTGTTATGTCACATTTTCTTAAGGTCTCAGGCCTCCGATTTCTAAAAATATGTACACTCGGACTGACCTCCAAGTGGGCCCGCCTCTTAACGCCTCGTGAGCCTCGCATGCGGCACAATGGAGGGCACGCACCTGTGCCACTTCAGCACGTACGGCCGCTGATCGATAAGATGTCATGAACTTATTGAACTTTAAATGGCAACGCTTGATCGAACTCGTCGTACTCGCCGTGGTCCATATGCCTTATTGGTTCAACTGAGGCACAGTCCGATGAAGGTTGTCTAGCCGGGTCTCACGCAGTACAACGGCGATGTTGTTGGCCAAGTTGGCATGGGAATTTTTTTCAGTCCAAGATGTGGACGTTGGCAGCGACGGTAGGGAGACAGGGAAGGATTAAGAAGTTGAAGGTGCGAAAGTGAGGGAAGAGTATTAGCCTGAGTAAAATGGGTTTCGTGTTAGGGAACTATTATGAGAGAAATGAGCAGACCGTCCGACTATGCGAAATGGCTGTGACACCACTCCCGCTTTCTTCTGCTCCGTCACATGTCGCTCTAAAGGCACGTCACACATCCACCCGCACATCGCTGAAAGTTCGCCCAGAACTCCTGCGTGCAATATGAACCTCCTCGGCGACGCGACTTCAACTTACGCTCGACGACTCCGCCAGCATCGCGACCGGTAGGCGCTGCGCGCCTTCGCCCATACCTGCCGCAGCTAATCACACGTAACCTTTCCTTCCCCTCTGAGTCTCAGGAAGTGATGTACAAAGTTATTAATTTATAGTCCGTTTATAAAACTACTGCCTTTCGGTATTGTAATCAACATTCACTTGCATCGGTACCATGTTATCTTGTTCAAGCCCATCAATACTACGCTTATCTCACTCAAAACGCCTTACACGCAAGGGGACTGCAGTACCCTCTTCTCCAGCCACTTTCGGCCTCGGTAAGACACCCACCACCATTTCGATCATCGTCTCTGGTCCACCAGGAAATTCAAGCACAAAATTTCTCACGAGAATAAAAAGAACGATCTGTTGGAAATACGGGGTTTTTTGCGACCACATGAACGCCATCCCATGTAGACAATCCTCACGAAAGGTGGCATTATATATGTCCACAGCTCATTTCCGTAGAGGTGCGCTATTGCTTTCGGATCACGGAGCATAATGTTTCTTCCCCCCAGTGCCGAGGGGACCTCATACACCCCTCCATATTCCTCTGCCCATTTCTTATATACTGCCCCCGGGTCAGGGGAGGCGAGGAGCACCTTGCCGATGCCCCACACGAAGGATGGATTAGGCGGTCCACGGAGAGCGGTTGTTTTCAATCGGCGGCGAGTGACTTGGACAATTTCAAATAACGGCGTAAAGAGAGAAAAGGGCAACGGCGACGTCGATGAAACGTAGGTGATGCGCTGCAGAAAGGATGCGTGCTAGCAACGACTGCCGATATTCGAATGAAGTCGCCATTGTCGAAGGAGCAGTGCAATAAGGTGATGGTCCGAGGCCCAGATAGACGGTGATACCAGCAATATTTACAGCGACGAGTGTCTGCGCGGGGTGGATAGACTTTAGTAGGAGGCTCTTCTAGAATCCTGAGAGGTTTTGCTGAGGCTAAAAAGACGCGGGGAACGGTGATACGGTCCTCAAGCGGATCTACCCCACTCGCATGACGTGCCATGACGTGAGACAGGTCCGATAGGTGATCCCCCGATCAATAAGCCCCATTAATTAGAGGGCAGATCGCTATTGTGGATTGCCGGTGGACGAAGTCATTTCAAAAACGGTTGCTTGGCATTTCGAGTCCGAAAACATGTCGCTGAAAGCCGTCATTCAGCTTACTAGTGTCGGGATCTTCCGCGCTACATTCCCGAGTTCACCCGAATTTCCTATAACGGCTCGTGACTACTGTACTTGTCCGTCTGGTTTCAGATTTGGTGTCCGGGTTACTGTACCGTTGTCAAGGTCCACCGAGTAGACTATCCTCGTCCCGGGGTCTTGGTGGGCTGACTCCTCTCAGCATTATGAGGGAGGCGGGCTCACAACCTTTGTCGCTGAAGTGAGAACTACTACGAGTGTTTGGCATAACAGTAACTTAGGAAGCTATACGACTGCAGACCGTTAGATACTCGAACAGCATCATATCCGCTTCTCCGGCCTCGTCCTCAGCTGCATTCGCCTATTCGAAACGCTTCAGACGCAAGGGGACTGCAGCACCCTTTTCGCCAGCTACTTTGGGCCTCATCAGAATACCCGCCGCCATTTCAATCACCGTCTCTGGTCCACCAGGAAATTCGAGCACAAAGTTTTTCACGAGAACAGATAGCAGGATCTGTTAAAAGATACATTTTTTGCGACCACATAAATGCCTTGCCACATAGATGTCCAGATAGCACATGCCTTGAATTCAGTTATCGCAAATCCCTTTCCAAGACATATTCGTGGGCCATCGATGAAAGTCAGCAAATGTCAGTGTCCTTGAACCTCTTTCGCCCCAGCTGGAATACCATCTTCCTCAATCCAGCGTCCGGGCTTGAACTCCTTGGCATCGGGGCCCCAGAGCTTCGTCGAGCGATTCATGGAAGCTGCTGAAACAAACAAGTACGTCCCCTTTGCGATCGAGATTTTGTCGACGAGTTTGCCAGATCGCGTACGCACCGGCTTGCTCAACGGGATAACGTCGTCCTCGGCAGCCTATAACAGATGGTTCAACATTTTATGAACATTTCGGCCACGCGTGCTCACCATGCGTATGAAATCTTGGAGAGCAGCATGCATACGAAGGGTTTCGTGCACCACAGCATCAAGGTACGGAAGATCGTTGGTAAGCTGGTCACAAGTTAGATCAGCTTCGAATTGGAGAAGCTCCGCTCGCAGTTTGGTTTGAATGTCAGGGTTTTTACAGAGTTCGATCAATGCCCACTATAACGGTCAATGTTAGTTGCGTAACATTTTATTGCAGTGAGCTTTCGTACCGTCAAACTGCCTGAGCATCGGTCAGTATATCTCGATCCAGATAATTAAATAGCGTACTTGATGTACTCTCGTAACCAGCAATAAGTAGAACCTTGGCCTAGGAGGGAACAGCCATGGAGATCACAATCGATATGATTCAGACACTGCGATGCTCGAATACGTACGTGTCCCATCACCTCCTCAGGCGTCAAATGGAGTCGGCTGTCTTGATTTTCAGCCCTAACTCAATCAGCTCAATGTTGTCCTTCATCGGAAGACGTATATATATACTTAGAAGACCAAGGATAGACTTTTCTTCCTTCTCTCCCAAAGTGCCCGCCTTCTTTTCCGCCCTCGATTTCATGAGCAACTCATTTGAAATGTCACCCATCGCGTCATTCAGCCTCTTGATAAGGCTCATGTATGACGTCGGTAGTCTCATCAACCATGGGAGTGCGTGCGCAAGCACAATGAGAAACTTGTCAAGGGTTTTGCCTCTTACGTTGGCAAAGGCATCAAAGACCTCCGTCACCGAGGCCGGTTTACCATCCAGTGACCCAAAATCATGAGAAAATCCGGCCATTCCGATCGTGTCGAGACTGATTGGCTGGTATTAGATGTTGCAATGGTGGAGCCTAGAGGCACCATACGTGATATGATTCATCCTGGGATCCACGTTAGGTTAACGAACGACGAAACACAAAGCACGAACCAAGTTTGTACTTGAACCACTGCACTATCACCACCGTTTGATTCAATAAACGAATCCCAGGCGGTCTTGGCCTAAATTTATTTCTGAGGAAATCCTCAACTTTCAAGGGATCGGACACAGACCTTATAAGCCGTGTCGTAGAAGACTGAAGTCAGATCACGAATCGCAGGGTTACTGAAACCTGGCGCCAATGCTTTCCGCTGTCTGTATCAGGAATTTCAGCACGAGTACCCGAAGTAACATAAAATACAAGAAGGTATTGACCTACGGTGATTTTCTCGCTGTGCGGTGAATATTCCCTTTTCTACCTGTATAATACCGCTCAGCGTGCTTCACAACCATGAATGTGTGGCTCAAATCACCACTCACGATGTTCTCTGTAGCGATTCTTACAAAAGGCGTTGTTATATATGTCCATGGCTCCTTTCCGTAGAGGTGTGCTATTGCTTTTGGATCGCAGAGCACAATGTTTCTCCCCCCCCAGTGCCGAGGGGACCTCATATACTCCTCCGTATTCCTCCGCCCATTTCTCGTACACCTCCCCTATGTCAGGAGAGGCGAGGAGGATCTTACCGACGCCCCACACGAAGGATGGATTGAGTGGCCCCCGAAGAGCAGTAGTTTTCAATCGACGGCGGGTGACTTGAATGGCTTCAGAAACTGCGTAAAGAAAGCAAAGGACAATGACGACATCGATGAAACGTAGGTGATGCACTGCAGAAAGGTTGCGTGCCAGGAATGACTGCACAGATTCGAATGAAGTCACGGTGGTCACCATCGTCGAGGAGATGGTGCGATAAAGTGATGGTCCGAGGTGAATAGGCTGTAGCAATGTCTTGAGAGCAGTTTTTGATAGGAAGAACCCGGAAACATTATAAATCTGGTATCGAGTTAGCACTGGACTTTGAATCAACTGGAAGAGAAGGTGGCCGGCAGCTGCCGACGGCTAGTTCCGTCATTTGTCGGTTCAGAACAGTTTCAGTCATTAATTATTAGTCAGCTCTAGGAAATGACTCGGTCGATCTGAGCCGGGATCCAAATCATACGAATATCGTCGGCTGTCGTTCTTAACTGCCCAAAACACACACGCCGTTTGCACATAGGAGCACTTCGTTCATATTTTAAGCTTACCGACATCATTTTGGAGTTTCATCCCATCCAAACCATGAACATCAAAGCTCCGGAGCCCATCCACAAGATTCTGTCTCGCATCCCACCTCGTTCTGCGTTCAATGGATTTGTCGCATGCACAGCGGTTTGGGCGTTCATCAAGCTGATACGCATGTCGTGCAGGCAGGTTCGCACTCCCAAACTCAAGGGTCCTCCCAGTTCGAGCTTTGTATATGGCGTTGGAAGGATTCTCATGGAGGTCGATAATCCAGCCTCCATTTATGAATCATGGGCCGAGGAGTTTGGTGCAGTATATGAAATGCCTTCGACACTTGGAGGTCGCAAAATTGTCTTGTACGATCCAAAAGCTATAGCACACTTTCACGCAAAGGAGACCTGGACGTACGTTCGGACCCCTATGACAAAGAAAGCCCTCGAGCATGGGGTGAGTTGATGCACATGACGACGCATGTCTGTCTGGCATAACGTATCGATCAATAGATCGGACGGGGTCTGTTTTGGGCTGATGGAGAGAGCCACAAAAGGCACGTTTTTAAATCCACTGCAACAAAGCAAAGTTGATCGGTTGGTTACACAACGCAAGTCTTTGACGCCGGCATTTAGTATTGCTGCAATTCGAAAGTTGACGCCGATTTTCTACGACTCGGCACACAAGGTATTGCACCTAGCCTCTTGAATGATCGTGTTCATCCTACGTGTAACCGTTCCCGTTAGGCTAAAGGAGCCTGGAATGCTCTTATCGAATCCGGCGGTGAAGATAGTGCTATCATTGATGTACAGAACTGGTGAGCTTGGAGTATCAGCTGTCTCTAGCCGACGTCTGGCTTAACCGCCGTTTCAAGGATGAATCACGTCTCGTAAGCCTTTCCTCTTACTGTCTACGCTTTTACGCCTTTCACACGTCGCGACAGCCTCGACACCATTGGACTTGCTGGCTTCTCACATGACTTTGGCGCACTCGATGGGAAACCTGCCTCGGTTACTCAGATTTTCGACACCTTTAGTTCATCGTCTTCCGCCTCCGCGATGACCATTGGCCTTACTCTCTTGGCGCAGGTGCCCCCAGTTCTTATGCAGGTGCCCACGTCACGTGCGAGGTTGACCTGGAAGCTGAATAGCACGATGGAAGAAATATCGAATGTTTTACTCGCTCGAACGAAGAAGGAGTTGGATATGGATGTAGTGGGTGACAAGGCGGAAAAGTCTGTCATTGGACTGCTGAGTATGCCCGACCTCGGAAAAGCATTCGAGTCGTTGACATTATGAAATAGTCAAGGGGGAGAGCGCCGAGTCGGAGTTTCACTTGTCGAAGGAAGAGGTACTCGCACAGGTGATCCGAAATTTCTGAAAATCAACGTCAGAAGTTTCTCAGATTTCGTTACAGATGAAAGTCCTGCTTGTTGCGGGATATGAGACCACATCCAGTGAATTCTTGTCCTACTTTTTAAGAAAATCGTGATTCATGTTTGGACAAGTCAGCTTGACGGTGATTGCATTCGTACCCTGTGTGCGCCAACGCTCACCCTCGACCTCCAGTGGACTCTCATCGAGCTCTCTCGAAACCCTGACATCCAGACAAAGTTGCGAAATGAACTTCTCGAGCACGCTTCCGATCCTACGTACGATCAACTTGCCAGCGGTCTTCCCTATCTTGACGCCGTCGTCCATGAGATCCTCCGTATCCACGCCCCCGTCCGTGAATCCACGCGGATGGTACGCTTACAGTCATCAATGTATATCACTTCTTTTCTAATCTGCTCATCTGTCCCGTCATTTATAGGCCATCGAAGACGACGTAATCCCTCTCTCTGAACCTCTGCGCACGAAATCTGGCCAGCTGATCGAGAACTTGTCTGTCGCCAAAGGGACTGTCTTCTGCGTCCCATACGTATCCTTCAATCGTTCGACGATCGTTTGGGGTGAAGACGCCAAAGTCTTCAAACCCAGCCGATGGCTCGATAACGACGGTGGTCAAAGCGGGATCCCGGAAAAGGCCAGAGAAGTTCAAGGGCATCGACACCTGCTCACTTTTTCAGATGGCCCTAGGACATGTCTAGGGAAAAACTTTGCCCTGGCCGAGTTCAAGGTAGGTCATCGCTTTCCACGACGATCGCGGCATCTTTTATGGATATCTTTGATGTCTGGATGCTGTGTGCTGACGATCGTGCTTCTTGATCAGGCCGTTCTATCTGTCCTTGTTAGGAACTTTGTCTTTGAATTGCCTGGTGGCAGGGAGACAAAGATTGAGAGGGTCAGAGGCTTCCTTTCCAGGCCGCGAGTAGCTGGCGAGGTGGGGTGCAAGGTGCCTTTGCGCGTGAAACCTTACGTGGGATGAGCAACGACGAGGTCGATTTTCTTCCTTCTCCACATTTGCTCTCGTTTCGTCATGGTTTCGGAGATATTCCGCTCGACAATCCCAACGTGTCATACTTGACGCGCATTGTACACGCACTCTACTTTCGCGTAAGCTTCAAAGAGTCGTTAATTGACCCATGTATGATGAAGCTCACTAGTAACTAAACCTTGTTGGGTAAGAGAAACCACCTGAATGTACTCGTCCGTCAGATGTGGAATACAGTGTGACGAGTACACGGACGATTCCAGGCCTTCCCTGGTTTCGTTGAAGTTCCTTCCGACTTACTCGGATGGGATCATGGCTAATTTCTTTCGCTGCTCGCATGGCTACTGATTAACTTTAAAGAAGGGATGGACACCCCGACACCGAACTATGATTGTGGCCTCGTCAAGGCCCACCACCTTTGGACTAAGGCATTGAACGGGATTCTCGTCCCAGACGGCTTGGGCCTAGTTGGTGCTGTACACCGTATTGTAGATAGCACTAGCATTGAAGTCTAAACCATCAGCCAGGTCGAGACGATTGCCGACCTGGGATTGACGGCCTTCGCGTCGGCGAGTAATGCGCGCATCTAACCCAGAGGGAAGACCTAGAGCTGCGGGAACGCATAACAAGCCACAGAAAAGGGCGACGTTGAAGAGCATACTAGTGAAGCTAAGAGAGCAACAGAAGCCGAAACAACTTGACGTAGAAAGAGAACAGCATGATATTTCATATGTCCTGTAAATGGTCCGCTGCTGGTGTTGCAGGAACGCGATAAATTGCAAGTTCGAAGGGTTCTTGTGTGATTATCTGAGACATACGCCATCATGCACATGGGCGATTATATGTACTATCATGACTAGTGCTCACAGCTTTGGGGTTGGTTGACAGAAGTCAAGACAGTACCGCAGTCCGTCTACAGGGGGATCTGAGATCAGATCCAGATGGATTCCCGGTTTATCGAATGCAAATCACTTGTTTGACGATCATGATCGGTTAATTTGTCCGAGCTGGTGTCTCACGTCCTCGTCGGTACCCCGCGTCTTGGTTGTTTTCGTCTTTCGTGACTTGACGCGTGTCGTCCTTGAATGTAAACTGTTCCTTCGTATGCTGTGCGAGGCGTTGGTTCGTAGGACGGTTCACGTCTCCTGATTGACGAGGACTGCAATGTCCAGTATTCGCGCCTGCATCGCGAGTTTGCGTTCGTCGGTCTGCAGACGACCGAACCTGATTTGTTTTCAATGTATCCACGAGGTGCGTTGATGTATGTCGTGCCGGATGCTCTTGCAGAGCTGGTAGCGCAGTATGACGTCTTCACTCGAGGTCAGTTATAGTACGGTGGTTTTACGTACTGTTTATCTCGCCTGCGTGATGCTCTCCAGAAGCATGTTTGCGGTATCAATTGTCCACGAAGAGTGTACGTGTTTCAAGCTCTTACTCGTGCAACTTGGATCGGCCCGGGGCTCCCGTTGTTGGACTCGGATGTTCAGGGTCCTGCTCAGGTTGACGTGCAGGCTCAAGAGGTAGTGGGCGCAATGTCGACGCGTTCGTGTATTACTTTCATGCAGGGAGGCCTGACAGCCCGACGTTTAACCCCTGCGAATGCGGAGGGTCAGTCTTCGTCTTGTTCATATTTTCCTGAGCTCCTTCGTTCTCGGAGAAGGATATAATTGAATTTGAGACGTCGCTGGATCGCCTTCGCCGACATGTGGCCTGTGCTGTCTGTGCTCGTAGTGAGTCTAACAGTCATTGAGCCGTCTTAGTTCCCGTTGCGTTTACTGCGCAATGATTTTCTGTCAAGTCACACTTTGCCAGATACATACTGTTTGGAGGCAATGACAGATGTGTAGTGGGGGCTCGTTGTGTTAGCCTTCACCAACAGCATCAAAATCTGGACCGCTGCCTTCGAACTTTCTGCAATGTCATGTAGTTACTCTGTCGTCAAATGATTGTATTACCGTATACTGGCCCAGGACTGCCCGAAGGGCCATTGAAGTATTCCTGGGCCCCTAAGGACACGCGCGGCACGTTACAGAGACCCCAGACACCGTCATCCACACTGCGATGAGTCAGCCTTCGCACAGCTTGGGGAGCGGCTCTACTGAGTAGATAGCATGTCTAACTCTCCCCGGTGTGAGCCTCGGCGCATTATTATTGACATTATCACGATCCTGACAGCGGCAACTATCAGTTTTCGCTGCCACGTAACCACTGGCAGGCCCCGGGCCATTCGATTTGAGCTCAATTGCGCTCAAATCCTAATTATTGTATCACTGCCTGGCTACTAGGTCAAAGAATCGACAACGGGTACCGTGATGGTGACCACTGTCAGTTCACTTGAGAGGATAAAAAGGCATGCTCTATCCTACGAATTTCTCTAGTACTACCCCCTTCGTACTACTACATCCCCCCAAAGTCAATCATGCAACTCTCCCCCACGTTTTAATTCTCGCTGCTGCTGCTACTGCTTTCGCCGCTCCAGTACGTCTACATCCTTGGTCCTTTCAAGTGATGTGATATTGTTCGTTGGACTCATGGATATCGGGTTTTATTAGGCGCACCTCGGCGAGCTGGCGGAGCGCGCTCAGGACTCTCTCGAACTCGTACGTCTCGAACTTGTGCCGTCCGTTACATCACTTTTCTTATGCTTTCGTTGTAGCGTAGCTCTGGTGGCAGTGGTAGTAACGATGGGCCAAATTGGTAATCGAAATGTCACTTCGAACTCATCTTTATTTCCACTGTGAGTGCCATCTCAACATTACTTGTCTCCGCTAAAGTGGTTCGTAGTTTGAACGCTGTCAAACGAGCGCAGTGTGATTTCTATGTACGAGTACGAACCTAGTTTTCCGCTACATCCTGGTGGCTTCGTTAGTAATTAATCAGAGACGTTCGCGGTACTTTCATGCGTCTCAGACTAAGTGTTCCGAAGTGTCCTAACCAGAAAATATCGGACGCATGGGTAAGCGTAAAATCCATACAAACCTTCCTACTTCCGAAGCAGAGCTGTGCGAAAACTCTCCAAGGATTAGTAGGAGATTTTCGGACGAACATGCGGCGGCATTGCTGCATGCCAAATTACCCCAACGTGTGATGACAACCCTGGCGGGATCGCTGGAACCACATGTTCAGCCGAGTGTGCCGTAGTCACGGAACGGGAGATTGTTTAGAAGCATGTGATGAGGAACAATTATTAGTACTGAACCCGTGGCACCCCGCTGAAGACAAATATACAACATCGCATAAAACAGAGCGATCTAATTAGAGAATGTAATGCACGGTGACACCCGTCCCCCGCTTGCTGTTCGCTGGACGTCGTTGAAGGTAGGTATGGAGATTCGAGAAACATTCACCGATCCGGTACTATGGTCCACACCTCGTTCCTAACTCTGGTCAAAGCCCCAGTTCCGAACTCTGATATACTGCCGTCTGAATGCGCACTTCTAGGTCCGTATGGTGCGCCCGCTCAACGCATAGGGACGAACAAACAAACGGGCACAATCTTAAACACGTAGACGATCAAGGGGAGCAAGAGACGTGCCTTGTCGGCATAATCCGCCAACGGACCATCCGACCCAAAGTTGAGGGTATAAGGTTGCTCCGAGATCCTGGAAAGAGGGATAGAGGCTTCGTTTTCGATTTTCCCTCGAAGAATTTGGCGTGCGTTGAGTCTGGGAGACAGGTATTCATGATGAGCGTTTTGCCGTTCGATACCCAAACGGTGAAGATCGGGGGAAGTGGATATTCACACTTACAGGGCGAGATACGAGTTGACGTACACTGGTGTAACTAGGCTTCAGTTTCATGCAGTTGGCCGAGAGAGTACGCACATTTCGTTATGTTGAAATGAAACGCAGGGAAGATAAAAGTTTTGGCATCATCACATACTACTAGAATACCACGAGTACGTGATAAACGACGTTTCAAGGCAGAGCAGTTAATACTAGCAGGGCAGTCCACTCACGAAGACAGCCACGAGTATGGCATCGACCCTGATTGACGTCGTCAACCGTCATTCGTGATGAAATGAAAGTGGCTCACATTGTGAGCAAGCCTGATAATCAGATAATCAAAAGATCAATCAAGGTGATCAGTGCGGTGGGTGGTTAGCTGACCGGTCGTGACGATGTACGTAGTGAGCGTATTAAGTAGCGTATCCGTACTTGAGCAACAAGTACATCAGCAGAAAGTAAATCGAGATGGAACACTTTTACCTCTGAAACCCTGTTCTTGACCTGAACAGATAGTAGCAGAGAACGACGACTACAAAGGGGTCTCCTGATACCACCGAGCCGAAACTGACATAGAACGCGGTCTGAAAGGAGATATAAGAAGGGCCACCTGTGGCGAGATAGCGAAAAGCATGGGGATATCAGTGACAAGACGAATCGACGAGAGTAGAGACTTTCAATCAATTTCAGAGCCAGTGGATCATTCGGGTACCGTTGATAGTAAATGCAGGTCTGGGCACATGTGACGCTCCAGAGACTAAAAAGCGTCAATAAGTGACGAGTTGCATGCAAGGAAGCTTACGCTGCAGGAAAGAGTCCACCAATGAGGATTGCTCCTAGGGTATCATTTAAATTGAAAGACAGCTCCACATCAGCCATTGAGTTCGACGTGAACGACAGAGCAGGAATGGGGACTAGTAACTGTGCACATACTGAAATACCTGATGAAGACAGCGGAGCGCATTGATGCCGGGCTTCTGTAGCTCCGCAATTCGCGATCTACATCACAAAAAAGGTCAAATTCTGATATTGTATGACACATCGGGTAGGTTTCCCACCACGTGACAGACACATGACAGAAATCAGTCACGCCCAAGTCGCGTTGACCAGATGCGTCATCGGTGATGCAAAACACAGAATTTCTTGTCCACACGAACGAA
>JBBPLY010000402.1:0-15679 GCA_038090035.1 Xerocomus nothofagi | reverse complement strand
GTGCACAGACCAAGCTGTGCGTGTACAGAATTACTACTTCTAGAACTAGTAGATGGGAATAGAAGTAGACGGGGATCAAATAAGAAGCGTTCGTGTGAAGAGAGTAATAATAGAATTCACACGAAGTGGAAATGAAAACCGTGAGTTATGACATCATAGGTTCTAGACCTAATCACGTGTCAATGTCCCATGATCACGTGCAACTGGTCACGTGACTTTGAAAGATAAAATATGACGAAGTCCAAAGTTTGAAAGAGCGTAGTAAAAGTTAGATATAACTGGTGTTTATAACAAAGATCCCTTTCACCGATATGGTGTCTTATTTCTCAGATCTGTTTGTTAACCGACCGAGGTACTTCTTGTTCTAACCCTGTGATGATGTCGTTAGGGTTGATATCCAATTCTTGTTTTATGTCCTCGAATTTGAGACGAAGAGGGAGGATAATCAGTAGATCTTCTACCTTGACATGGGAGGAGGAAGGAAACATCTGTGTATGTAAAAGGTAATACTGGGTGAGGACTTTTTCAACTCCAACCACAGTACGAGTATCAAAGCAATAGCCTCTTTGACTACTCTTTACATAAAAAGATAAGGTGGTGTCACGAGCACCCGTCCCACAGGACAAAGAAGATAAAAGGGTTGGTTGTGGCGGCAACTAAGCCTTTAAGTGCTCTTGAGCACACCAACTTCTGCACTACTAGCAGCTAACAGACTATCCCGGAGTAACCTGGTGACTACGTGCAAGGGATGAAGAGAGGATGATAGGTAATTTGTAACTAGTCCCGTTAAGCCTCGGGTCCAGCTGTTTCCCTTTAATGCTAGGGGCTGTGTATGAAGTGCTCGAAAGCGAGTAGAGATGATAGTCAAGTTCTAATGTTGGTGACCTATGACAGTAGGTGCAACCAAACACTTCAAACGAGATTTAGTAGAGACTAGTGGAAATGCCAGAGGGGAATCCAGCAAGAACTTGACTAGAGTTCTGCTGGCGTTGGATTCATACTATATATACTGACTACATTGTTTGTACATGATTGGTGCATAGAACATAATGGAACGTTATGGAACATTCAAGAAGCATCTCGTGAGAGAAAGAAGCATAGGTGTGAAATAAGAAGCATAGCTGTGGGTACGGAATGGAAGAGAAGAATAGAAGCCCATGGTGATTAAATACATGAGGCAAACGGCCTCACATAACCATGATCCCATCAGGCACGGAGATTAAACACAGCTGAGTGCACAGCAACTCAGCCACATGATGTGAGGGGCGCACAGCAGCCACTCATACCATGGTCACATGACATAGGCATGTGATAAGGTCACGTGATCCATCAAGGAAAACGTTGAAGTCCATTTTATGTAGTGTAGGGTGTCTGTTAGCCCTTAATAAAATAAGGAAAAATGTACAAAATAAATAGGAAAATAGAGCGTTCATAACAGTTGCTGGTTGCATGGAATAGCAGCATCATGGTCACAAGGTTTATGTTTCTGAATGATAGCAGGCATAGTGGTGAGGCTCTATGTGAGAGTGGGGGGGGCTGTATGATGGCTACTACTAGTGTGATGAACACCTTTTAATGCAATTAGTGGTGTCCCAGCCCTATTGTAGGCCCCGCCCTACTGTATAATGTGCAGCCCAGGACAATGCACAATGCATTATACATTATTGCTTGATTTCCCACTGTCCCACAATGGGATCCCGAAATTTGTATACAATATGAGCAAGTGTACTGTACTACTTTCCTACTGACACATGGCACAATAACATGCACACTCACAAATGTCAAATTTGTGAGGCTGTCACTTCAAATGTATAGAGAGACAAATCAGTGGAGCCTTGGTTGGTATTTGAACTTACTCGTCGAGCAGGGTGTCCTCTATTTTTTTATGTACGTCCCCTCCCTATCCCCCGCCGCCATGCAAGTTTTGCGACAACTGAATTTCTAAACGAGCTAACGGTCACCTGCCATCATAACCTCATCCTATACGGCATCTTCAACGCATTGGGTGCCTCTACTCCGACGGAGGGATGGCGGTTCCTCCTGCAAACCTTACCCATTTTCATTCTAACACCTCGATTCGTCATGCGCGTACGACAGTTGCATAGGTTTCAGATGAGCGAGACAGACAGGGGGTTCGGATTGTCGTCATCCGGTACCAATCCCCATAGGGCTATGGGTGCGACGAACGCAAATACTGGGCAAAACGACCCGTTGTTGAAGGCTATCGAGGAAGTACTGACGGAGTTGATGGACGTTGTGTCAAGTCGGCCAAGTTAGGTACACATGGACGTATGTCTGTTACACGTGATAGGTCCACACGGCGGCTTACTCCGTCTTCATCCCCTCACCCAAATGTCTGGCAGTAGTCTGAGTGGAAATGTCGTTTTGAGTACTAGACGGATTGGTCACCAGTCTATTTGAGTACATGGGAATGATTACCCACATGGGCTGCCAATCTGGATTCCGACACCGGTAATCAATCAATAGATATGATTTGGTGTACCGAGCTGACCAGCTTTCTTTTGCCAATACGATCCGGACTCTTCGGGAGCCTTCCCGGTCCCTCACAACGTCCAAGGACCGTTCGAATCAAGTCCTATTGTAATAAAGCCATCTATGTTCCAATGCATGATATAAATCCTGTATGCTGGGAACGACAAGACTCTAAATTCAAGACGGCCATAGCGTGAATAACATCTAATCCCGCTCCATTCCCATGGGTATCCGTCTGAAAACGTTCCGTGGAACACCATCGTCCTGAATGACTGTCACTTGCTTGAGGGTGTATCCATTTCTTTCAGGTATCCACCAGAAAAAGATAAACCAATATGCTATGCCTAGCAGTCCGACAAAGAGCGCGATGACAACGTGCGACTGGAGTGCATCAGTTTCATCGCTTTGTATCTGACTGAGCAACTCACGTAGTACGGGAGATGTTCATATGGTTCATAGCCAGCGGATGGTGGCACCATCGGAACCACAGCCAGGAAGAGGTTCGAGAGGAAGAAAAACCCGACTACAGACTTGTATGCTCGGAATGGAGGGTCCCAATTATACGACTTGAAAGCATCTGTATATAGCAACAGTAATCCCCCGGAGATGAGAAGGTTGAACAATGCAAGGGGGTACGAGGAGTCTAGTGGCCAATGGTCAGAGGGAGGATCTGCAAGCGAATAGCAAGTACTTACAGTTGACGATGAAGAGGTAGGCATCCCCTGGCGGTGCCAAAGCCATAAGCAGAATTGAGGTCAGGTATTGCGTAAAAAGCCCAGGAAGTGGTGCACCGAATGGCTTGTTGCTTGCAAAGAACGAAGAAAATGGGAGAACTCCCTCACGTCCCAACTCTTGAACAACTGGCATCTACGTGAGGCGTCTGGCTTACATGCAACTCAGAGCTCTCATACCTCTGCCTTGGGTGAACAAAATCGAAAGGATATTCCCCAGCATGGAAAGGGAGATTACAACACTGAGGGCCTGTGCTGTGGTAAGCCCAGACATCGGCACAAACTGGACTATGCTTACTCTTTCCGTTGAAGGACCATAGATATTCCGGAAGAACAGGGCGCTGTAGGGAATTAGTAGCGTCGAGTAAAGCCACGATAAATTGCCCTACGCAGGAATGGTACCTCCATTGAGCATGTCCGCTTTGGACACCACCGCGAAGTAAGCCACGTTCACAGATACATACGCGAACGCTACGAGGCACATAGCTAGCGGTGCCGCGAGCTTGATTGTCCGAACTGGGTCGCGGACTTCAGACAAGGCATAATTGGCATTCGAATATCCAATGTAAGACCTAGTACAATCAGCCACGATATCCGCCAAAAATCTTCAACATTGAGCTACCCACCAGATGACATTGTACATTCCAATCACAAACGCGTTGGCTCCGACCTCGGGCCCTTCCCAAAACGTCTTCCACGTGTAGTTGTTGGGTTGATCATATTCCTCCCCGACAGTGAATCCAGGTACACCGATCAAGCTCAGGAAACCAGACCCAGCAACCAGCACCAAAACAACCAATTTGAATGCACCGAGTGCGTTTTGAAGTTTTAGACCAAAGTTAAAGAATGCGCCGTGCACGATGAGACAGAACGTCGAGCACAAGAATGCCACCATACGGACGTTTGTCGGCGTTCGTTCATAAGCCAAGGCATGTAGTATATCTGGAATGGATATCAGTGTTTCTGGGGCCACGTCAAAGTGAATGATTACATTCTCCAAAAGCCACGCTCGCCGCGGACATCCAACCCTGAGGTAAACCCAGACCAGGTGAGGAGGGTACGGAGGATAGGAAATGAAATGGACACTCACGATGAACACTCCATACACTGCGTAAACGCAAGTGGTCATGAATGCAGGGCGTCGAAAGACATACTCCATATAGGTCTTTTCCCCACCGCTCCGGGGGAGACCCTATACCAGCACTATATGGAGAACTGTGCCAATGAAGGGTGGAGTGTATCTTACTGTCCCGAATTCGACGTAGACCGCAGTCCCTGCAGCAGCGACCAACGCGCCGATAATCCACATGACAAAGGTCATACCGACGCTGCCTGATGAATTGAGAATGATACTCGGGGCAGCAAAGACTCTATGATGTACAGTCAGCATATCTTCTTCGCAACTCGAGACAAATGGCAGACCCTGTTCCGATGACCCTGTTGAAGATGAGGAATATAGCGCTGAGTAACCCTGAGAGAACGGGTATTGGCACTCATTCAGCATATCAGGGGCCTAACCCACCTAGCTGGCGTTTGTTGTCAGGTACATCGTCCGTGAACGGCCTAGGGTTGACTGGCAGAAATGAGTCGTCGTTGACAGAGAGCCCCCTTTAACGAACCATTCTCAATGCCAGCTAGACGATCTGAAGGCGATCTCGCTAGGAAACGTGATTTGGACTGGAGAAGAGGATCTGTCTCTGAACTTGCTGGCCCCATTGCGCTCGACGAAGATGTTTCACCATGGTACGACATGGGTACTCAATCTTCACGCGTTCGGGTGCGTTCGGAGGTACAGCGAGTGAATATCGTGACCGAAGAAGGCCGAGCTGGTATAAGACAAATATGGCAGACATTACGCGACATGCACCCCCAATCTCATGTCGCTTGCCAGTGGACTACCGAGTGTTGGCCATTGAATGTTGAATTGTCGGTCGAAGGTGTGGGGTTTTTTCTTACAATTTTTTCAATGTCAACCTACCTGACTAGCGAAGAATAGTGATTTTCTCTGGCCTGCTGTTGCCGCGCATCCAAAGACCGTGACAACCTGCAGCCAGCCAATGCCACGGGGGTTCGTGGACTCCCGTCGGAGAGTCCATGCTGTTGCCGTGGGCTCAATCGCCTTGTGGCACCCGTGCACGGATCTCATGAAACACCGAGTCGATATCTCAGTTCCCTCTTGTCACACTTGGCATTGGCACTTGTACGCATTGGAACACTGTCTAAAACGTGGATCCAGTGAACACCACCACGGTTTGGGCACATTGTAAAGTCAATCCGAGGAGATAAAACGAACTATGCAAATTGAACGTCGGGTTGATCGGAGAAAGACGGATCGATGATTCAGGCAGGTCATCCCGGGTACTCACGTAGTATCTACAGACCGTGCATATGGCCGCCGTCCTGCTGCTGACAGTCGAACTTGGAGCTTGAAGTCGCGAGTTCACTCCCGCTGCCAATTGTATTTCAACTATACTCGACGAGGTGCGAGAATCACGCTATTAAGTCTATGATGAGGGAGGGTTGAAGGAGAGAAGTGGCCTTGAGGGTGTTTTTAAGGTATAAACCCGGTGATTTATCCCCCCGGCCAAGTGGTGAGTGATACAGCTCGGGCTCTTGGATCATAATCACAGTGATACCTAGGGGCACACGGATGACTTGGGATAAAACAGGGGTCTCAGTACTCGGTTTCAGTTCTCAAACGCTACCGCGGCGCGTTTTCCTGATTATACCATCATTGCAGGTGTGCTGCAACATGTCTAATCCGCTCCAGGCCAAGACGAATTGTCACACTCCTCTTTCCCTTCGTCACTGCAATGCCGGTCTCGTGTACCGTTGCGGGTGCGCTGCAAGTTGTCTGATCCGAGTGATCTGCTCCAGGCTGAGACGAATTGTGATCATATGACTCCCCTCGTTATCACATTCTGGATCATACACAGATCGTCCACTAATCTCGCTCTTCTCTCATTGACCACACCAATGGTGCGTTCCATTACTGACAGGGGAATTGAGGCACCTCATTGTATATGCATTCGCTTGATCATCCGTACGAAGTCCTGCTTTGGAAAGCACTGCCCACGTTGCTCCACTGCGGTCATTCATGATGAGCCATTCTCCTCGGGGTCAGTTGACCAATACGAAGACTCCGTGAGTTGCGTGCTGATACAAAAAGAAGGGCTCTACTTCGACTGTTGCACAACCTAACCCATTGCGTTGTCTTTCCTACCACACGGATGTCGCGACGCAAGAGTGGACCAGTAACCGTTCGTGTCGCTACCTCTTTCTTTCTTGTAAGAAGATGCTAACATACGTGTTACCCAACGCAGCAGCCCGCTGAAAGTTCTCCGAAGAACATCGTCGTCTTCGGCGAGAGTGGCGTAGGAAAAACCTCTCTGATCAATCTGATTGCTGGTCAATCGATTGCCGCCCCATCAAGTAGTGCCAAGGGCTGCACGTTCCGCCACAAAAAGTATGAATTACAAGTCGATGACACACCGTACGCGATTTGGGAAACGGCAGGACTTGATGCTGCTGATGAAACACTCCCTGTGGAGATTGCAGAGGAGAAACTTGAACGACTCCTGCGCGATCTGACCAGGGCCAACGGCGTTCATCTCCTGGTCTATTGCGTTAGAACCACTCTTCTTCGCAGGACGCTGCTCGCCAACTATAACATCTTTTACTCTGCGATCTGTCAGAAAAGGATACCCATCGTGGTTGTCGTGACCAGGCTGGAAATTTACAGGGAGCAGATGGAGGATTGGTGGGGTGCCTATGAGTGGGAATTTTCCGCGCTCGAGATGTACTTTGATGGCCATGCATGCGTGACCACCCTCGATGCCGACAAGGTCAACTCGCCCATCATTAAACAGCGCTGCCACGCGTCCAGACAGGCCGTCCTCTCTCTGATCGCAAGCACATGTGGACGTGATCATCGGGGAACGGGGCAAGACGTCTGGGTCTCGACTGCGCTTGCAGACGTGCGTGCCACTGGCATGCTTGGGCCTACCATCGTCCGCGCACTTCCTCCGGCCGAGAGCGCTGACACGCACGTCACCGTGGCCGAGCTTCAACGGGTGATACAGCCTGAGACGCACCCGTTACAGCCGATCGACTCGGACATTGTGCCCATCGGATGCTTCGGTTGGCTGACCAACATGAGACTTCGAGCCAGGTTGCATTCTGGAAGCACGTATGCCGTAGAGGACTCAGGCCGCTTGACCGTCTCCAAGGTGTGGGCACCTCGGCACGCACGTTGAAGCGAGAGAGAGGAGGGGATATCCATGTTCATGCCGAAGTTTTTATTTATTTATGCGTAGTGTTTATCACCATGACTTTGTCAGGACCGATAAATGATGTGCAACGATAACTGCTGAATTTAAATGTATTTTCACCACTCTGCTCCGACCGTTTCTTTGATGGTCATGCATGCGTGACCACCCTCGAGGCTGACAAGGTCAATTCGCCCGTCATCAAACAGCGCTGCCACGCGTCCAGACAGGCCGTCCTCTCTTTGATCGCAAGCACATGTAGACATGATCATCGGGGAACGGTGCAAGACGGCTGGGTCCCGATCGCACTTGCGGACGTGCATGCCATGCTGAGGCCTACCCATCGTAGCGGCACCTGCCCAACGCCCATCGTCGCGTTGTATGGCCTCCCGGAACGCCATCCACTCGGTCCGATCGGGTCTTCCAAGAGCTCGTCGCGCTTCGGAGATGCCCCCCTCATGGATGTTGGTGGGAGCCCCATCCTCGTCTACCATATCCGTGACCAACGCCTACGCGCCGGGACCCGATTCATGACACGCGCGTTGAATGGAGAGGACGGAGATGAGACTCGCAGATTCCCGGGCCGCGGCGCGTCCATGTCGAGGCCACGCGCATGCCTTTCAATATTCATTCCATATCGTCGCCTAGTTTGATCAACTTGAAGTTCATATCTCGATCTCAGATTCATCCCGCATTGCTTTTATTAAGTGATGTACATGGACTACGTAGCATTTATCGCCGTAACCCTCACTGGCAGGCTGTCACTAGGACGTTGTCTATACATGTGAAAGGACCCGTCTGCTGAAGTTTATGTGTTCCGGAGCTTTATATATAGAGATGGATGTATATGCATTCACTCACCTTGATGAGTTCGCGCGTCAAGGAGAAACCAGGAAGATCCGCCAATAGTTGGCTCGTTCCAACTATTAATGAGATGGTCAACAGCCTTGATCCTGATTGAGGCTTGATGTGGTAATACATCTTGAAGCGGCCCACTTGGTCGCGTACCACGCACTTCGACTTACCGAACTCGAACGCTTGAACTTGTGTTCCAATCGAGTCTCGTAGCAAGTTTGTGACAACCATGCGTCGAGATCGGAGCTGCCTGTTGTCATCAAATTACCGTAAAACTAAAGACACCCTCGACGATGAAATCACAATGCGTAGTGCACTGGTCTAATAGGGCAGACGAGCATTGACACTTCGAAATCGTGGTCGACATGACTGCCGTAGTGGTACCGGGGGAACGTCGGACGAGCGCCTCCGCTGGGGAATTTCAACCTCAACTTGGTGCTGGCTATCTATTTCGCAATGTCATGTGGTCGTCGGATGTGATACACATGGCCGACTTGCTCGGAGTAGCGCACTCTATGGAACATACCTGCCACCACGAATCCCCCACCGCATCATCGATCCAGCCTCTCAGCTCTGCCCCGGTGGAACAATGATGTCGTACTCACCAGTCCCGAGTTCAGGACACTTCAAACAAGTATGTGACAACGGTTCTCTTTCGCCTATCTAGTAGGTCCGAACGCCACATGTTCGTCCTTGTCGCCATCCGATCAGGAGGGGAGATTGCATATCATCTCACCTGACGGCCACTATGGACCAGGTGACCCCGTTCTGGTACTAACGTGGCGCAGCGCCACCGTTCACGTTCACACCGAACTGTCAAGCTTTCGTTTGTGCCTTGCCATTTTTGGTGCTAGGTTACCACGACCATACTCCACTTGGCAGTCGTCGACGTTTGTCGAACCGATGCGGTTACTACTCCCCGTTCCGCTTGTCAGCTCTTCGGTCTTCAGTGAAAGGTCCCCCCCAAGCCCCATGGAGTCCTTTTGATACGTGGTCCTTTTCCATCGAGGGATGCGAACACTCGCATGATCTCCGGTCTCGAGTGACCACGAAGAGTGCTTCACGTACCTCTACATCCCCAACACTCGTGCATCGTCTGCCTCTTTTTTTGCATATTCTGATGGCCCTCGCATCGATGTGACCACGGCTGGGGAATGGATCCCGATATGTACATATCGCCACCCTGTTGACTTTTTAAATGAATCCGGTAAAGCGAGATACATATCGTCCTCTTTCCTCTTTCCTCACCTGCATCGCTTCCCTTGTTAAGGCATGCAACAGTGGTCGATTCTGCTTGGCGCGCTCCTGATTGCGTCTTTTGATGCAGCCGCCTACGATATCCTTCGCGACCACTCTGGGTCGACCTTCTTCGACGGTTGGGATTTCTATGGCAGTTGGGATAATCTGACCCTGGGTACGTCGTCGGCGTCAGGATCTCTCTCGCTTCCACCGTCCTCATGATCAAAGGCAACGTCACCTGGGTGAATCAGGAAGTAGCGTCCAGTCAAAACCTGGCATACGTGAATAGCGCGAATCACATCATCATCAAAGTGGATAATGTCACCAACGTGCCACTTGGGCAGATGCGGAACTCGGTATGGACCAGTCGCTTTCGTGTTCTCGGAATGTGACGGTCGTGCTAGGTCCGAATCACCACCCAAGATGCGTACGACTTTGGTAGCTTGTGGATGATAGATCTCAACCACATACCGTATGGGTGCTCTGTAAGTCCGCAATGCCGTGTTTCATTTATGATCGATGGTAACGACTTCCCTCGTTAGGTCTGGCCGGCGTTTTGGAGTTTCGGTGCGTGTCCCCTGTGGCTTGTCGGACGGAACGTTGGATGACGTGAGGGTTAGGACCAAACTGGCCCTTCGACGGCGAGATTGACATTATAGAAGGCATCAATCTAAATACGAACAATCAGATGGCGATTCATACTACTGGGGGATGTCATCATAGCGGCAACACGAATCAACTGGGCTCAACGGGGTCGACCGATTGCTCCCTAGGTTCAGGATGCACCGTGGGGGAGACGTCGCCGAATAGCTATCAGCTCGGTTTTACTGAGGCGGGTGGTGGTGTCTTTGCCACGCAGTTTGACGTCTCGGGTATCTTGTGCGTATAGCGTCTGATGTTTGAATATGATACTCACTACGATGTCATGACAGTATGTGGTTTTGGAGTGTACGTTTATTTTTTTTTCTCGATTTAGGATTCTCGTTGACGATCGGAATAGCGATCGGACATACCTTCTTCTGTATCTCAAGCTACTTCCAAGTCTTCGATGGACGTTTCCTCGTGGGGAACCCCGCATGCTGCCTTTTCGTCCAACACGTGTAATATTTCGCAATTCTTTACGCCACAGAACCTCGTGTTGGACATTGATCTGTGTGGTGTCTGGTGAGGGCGTTTACATGCGATGCAAACATGTACTGACTCCTCTCAGGGCTGGCGTGCCGTCGATATACGGCTCGCAATGCGCCAAGGAGGGCAGTACGGGTATCTGTGTGAGTATGCCACGATGGAGATGCGTGCCCGATTGACTTGTTGCGATCAGTACAACGATTGCGTGGCCGGACCAGGAAGTCCGCGATACGACGAGGCCTACTTTGACATCAATTACATTCGTACGTACACGACTTCCGTCGCTGCGCCCGGTGCCGCTGCTACGGTCACGACCGTGGTCACGGGGAGCGCGCCGACGTCGAGTGCATCGACGACGAGTCTCCCTGGGCAGACTGTGGGATCGTCGGGGGGTGTGGGGGTACGAGATGACTTGATGGTGTCTGCGTTGTGGATGTGTGTGGGTGTGTTGTTGACGTGGAGCGCATGACGATGGATCGGAGTTCTCCGGATGCTTTCACTACTATACCCTTTCGCTACCGGATTCTTTGGACGCTTTAAGTTGATCAACATGTGGAGATACACACCAAGGCGTTCCTTGGCCGTTTTGATGTACGATGTGCCTTGTGCGTTCTATTCTCGACCATGTCTGTGAGTTACCTCATTAGATAGGGTCAGCAGCTTAAACGGCGGTGATGGTTCTGCTCTCGGGCAGCGTATATAGACCTCGGCTACGCGTTCTTCGCATCTCTCTCTTGGTCCTCGTTACACGATGGCAACCCAAGATCCGGCAGAGAAAGTAGAGCTCAACGACATTGCAAGCTTCGACAAGGGCACCCCGCAAGGCAACCTCACCTTCCTCGCCCAAGCAGCCGCGACAGAACATGCTCTGACACCGCTCCAGGCCATGCGGATCTACTGGCGCGCCTTCTTATGGTGCATTTTCATGTGCATCGGCGCACTCTTGTGGGGTTACGACGCACAGGTACGCCTCTCTGTGTACATCCGAAATCACACCGTGACGTCGTCGACTAGGTCGGTGGAGGACTGTTGGGCGTCCCCCAGTTCCGCACAGACTTTGGTTACATCTCCGACGGTCAACCTATCCTTGCTGCAAGCTGGCAAAGTGCATTCAACAGCGTCAGCTCGATCGGGGGCATGTTTGGCGGTCTTTCGTTGGGTTGGATCTCTGACAGGTTTGGGTATGCATGCTCTTTTCTCCCGGTCGTCGTTCACTCACTCTGGGGTTGACAGTCGACGAGGGGCCGTTGCTATCGCATGCGCAATTTCCATCGTTGGCGTCTTGATTCAGTTCCTCACTCCCAAACACGCCAACGGGATGCTCCTCGTCGGAAAGCTTATCAATGGGTTTGCGCTCGGTTCGTCCATTGACCCCGAATACCCATTTGGATTGCTGAAGACCATTTCTCTAGGCATGTACGTCTCGTGTGCTGGTGGTTACTGTGCGGAAGTGTCCCCGCTCGCTCTACGAGGCATCACGACGGCTGGTGTGAACCTCTGGATCGATCGTACGTCCCATTTGTGTGTCCCTCGTTTATCATGCCACTGACGCTGTCATAGTTGGTCAATTGTGAGCATCTTTGCATCTTCTTGCTTCCATTCCAACACAGAGACGTCATCCTCGACAGCATGTCTAATGGTGTCATCCGTGGCACCGGAAACCGGACAGACGTCTACGCATACAGACTCCCATTGTGAGCCACGATCGTCGTCTACATTCATGCCCTTGTCAAATTTGTTCTCTCAGCGCTCTACAGTGGATCTTCCCAGTCATTCTCTTGATCGGTCTTCCGTTTGCACCCGAGTCGCCCTGGTGGCTGGTACGAAAAGGTCGATACGAGGACGCCGAAAAGGTCCTCCGTCACCTCGGAGGACCGACGATCGATGCAAAAATCCAGCGGCAGCAAATCCAGGAAACGATCGACCTCGAGGATTCGTATGCTTCGACGGCGACGTATTTCGATTGCTTCAGGGGTAAGCCATTCCTGTCGCGTGATCATAATATACCGTATGAACGATGTTCCAGGTGAAAATCTGAAGCGCACAGTCGTTGCCATGATGGTGTTCGTCCTCCAGCAAGGCGCAGGTGAGAAACGGCGACAGCGTGCGTCATATCGGTGACAAGACGACGTTCTCAGGTGTGGTCTTCGTCTTGGGATTCAGCACATACTTTTTCGAGCTCGCCGGGTTTGCAACGAGCAATGCCTTCAACCTCGGTGTGGGCGTGACCGCCATCGGGGTAAGTTCCATGATCCGAGCGACGATTGTCTCGTGAACCTCCCACACAGGTCGTCGGGAATCTGTTGACTTTTTACACCGTTAATCATTATGGTCGTCGTTTCATCTTCAACTGGGGCATGGTCGCGTGCACGGTCATCCTACTCTTGATAGGATTCATCTGGATAGGGAGCGCAAACCAAAACGCAAAGTGGGCCGTCTCTGCATTCGTGCGTCACCTAGGTCCCCGCGATCGGCATGCTGACCATTCCTAGACGATCATCTACAACTTTGTCTACCAAACCAGCATGTAAGTTTACGTCACTTGCTTCCTGGGCGTTTTCGACGTTTATTTCGTCTTGCCGAAACCGAACAGCGGTCCATTGGGATACGTCATCTTTGCTGAAGTCTCGTCTGCCAAACTCCGTTCAAAGACGGTTGGTATCGGGATTTGGACCAACTCGCTCTGTGGTATGATTGCCAACATCGTCATTCCCTACCTGTGAGTTTCCATCGCTCACCCACGGGCTCATACCCACGCTTACCTTGTCCCTCGTTCCGTCGATCCACTCACTCCGATACCATAGCGTGAACCCCGACCAAGCGAATCTCGGAGGCTACGTCGGCTTCATCTTTGGTGGTCTCGCGTTCGCAGGGACGATCTGGGCATATTTCTTCATCCCGGAAACCCGAGGACGAACCGTCGACGAGTGCGTGCTATTTCATCGTCTCCGATTGGTTTTCGTCTCATGGCGGTGGTAGGCTCGATATGTTGTACGAAAAGCGGGTGCCTGCGAGACATTTCGAGACGTATAGGTTGCATGACGGGGAATGACGCCCTCGTTCGCCCGGCGGGTCTTGACTTGGGGTGGTTTTGTGGACGATGTCGTGTCTATATAACCTCGTCAATGTCGTTTTTTCCTACTTGATGTCTTCCTTCCCTTTCTGGTTGCTTCAAGTTGGTATTGGGGACGTCTTCTCCTGTTCATGCTTTGTGGGTATGCATTCTGGTGGCCCGACGACACAGTATTACAGCCATTTCCATAATGATTGCCCTTCACTTCAGAAATGTGCATTGAGGCAGACTCTGAATGCCAGCCAAAAAAAAAAAGTAGAAATTCTAGTGCTAATCAACAAGTCCCTAGTAGCTATCTGAATACATCCTCTGGGAAGTGGACCCTCAAATGGGCAGAATGACAATGAACTCATGACCATCAAGAAGGTCACCAAGAACCCACTGCTGACAGCCCTTATAAACAGAGAGGGCCTCAAGTGGCTCATCATGGTCAACATAAAAATTGGTGAAAACAGAAGAGATGGCACCAGAGGTGCAGTTCTCTTCAAACAGGGAGCCACGCAGTTTTGCATCTCGAAGGTATTTTACTGGTGATTTCTTCAAGATAGAGTTTGCAATATCATGGTAGAAAAGTGTGTTGATGGATTGAATTGCAGTAGCTGAGGAAGGTCTAGGGTTGCCAAAGTTTGGTGCAGTTCAGGTTCACCCCCCCCCAGCCTAAACCAGAACCAGAACTGTTATGAACACCACATACATATATCTAACTCTCCACTACACTTGTTACACTTTGGACTTAGTAGAATTTATGCTTTCAAAGTCATGTGACTAGCAGCATGTGATTGTGGGACATTGACATGTGATTAGGTCTAGAACCTATGATGTCATACCTTATGGTTTTCATTTCCGCTTTGTGGGATTTCTGTTATGAAAGCTATTATTTTCCTATTATTTTCTACATTTTTCTTTATTTTGTTAAAGGCTAATGGATGCCTTTACCACACATATGAATGGACTTCAACATTTTCCTTGATGGATCACATGACCTTATCACGTGCCTGTGTCATGTGATCATGGTATGAGTGGCTGCTGTGCACCCCTCACGTCATGTGGCTGAGTTGCTGTGCACTCGGCTGTGTTTAATCTCCATGCCCAATGGGATCACAGCTATGTGAGGCTGTATGCCTCATGTATTTAATCACCATGGGCTTCTCTTCTGGACTTCCATTCCATACCCATGGTTATGCTTCTTTATTCACACATCATGCTTCTCTCTCTCACGCTACGCTTCCTGAACATTCTACAATGTTCTCTCATGTTCTATGCCCACAAAATATACAAACAACATGTAACATATATATAGTATGAATGTGATGCCAGCAGAACTCCAGTCAAGTTCTTGCTGGAATACCCTCTGGCATTCACTAGTCTCTACTAAGTCTCTGTTCGAAGTGTTTGGTTGCACCTATTGTCTTAGGTCACCAACAATTTCTATCTTTATCCTGATCCCACGTCAAGCTTCTATTTGATCCCCATATACTTCTATTTCCATCTATCATATCCATATGTAGTAATTCTGTACATGCACAGCTTGGTCTTGTTACGCTTGACCTGGGTAGGGGCAAACTGTTGCGATTCAGGGGCCAGAATGACACAACAATATGTGATCGATTCTGCCAAGTCCCCTTGACCACAATTAAGCACTTGGATCCAACAAATCAAATGCCTAACTCAGGTATGAGGAGAGTTGCCTTAAGTTCCTGCGATGAACCACATAGAACCAAGTGGTCAAAACTGAGGGTGTTGCAGACCTAGGATACGACGTGCATAGGATAGTGGATGCGACTAGCAATAACCACAATAGAACCTAAGGGGGTTCGTAGAGGGAGACGAGACAGTAGCGATCGTGATCAGCTAGAGTCGAGGGCTCACGTGCGATAAACACCTATATCGAC
>JBBPLY010000397.1:0-15754 GCA_038090035.1 Xerocomus nothofagi | reverse complement strand
TAGCACCACTCAATCTTCTAAATTATCTCTAACAAAAAGTAAACAAGTGTCTGGCTGATTGACTACTCAATCTTCTAATCTTCTAACCTACTCCTCTTTCTAACAAGAAGAAAACATAAAAAGCATCTACCTGTGCTAAAACAAGAAACACATAAAAGCATGTACATAAAGTCTATCTGTGCTGAAAGCACATCACATGAAATATAACTAGTACCACATGAAGGACTACAGCCAAAGGCCATATGGCTATGTCTGTGTGTGAAGAGGGGGCACCTTGGGCTGTCCACCTGCTTATTTGTTTGTCAGATGCCCATCTCCTAAGATCTGGGTTGGGCTGTGGGCTACACCACATACAGTACGAAAAGGGGCAGGTAAAGTAAGTGGAGGGAGCAGTTTCGAACCGGCGAAGGTTCTCGTCAGGGGGCTACCACTACCCCAACCACTAGGCCATCCGAGTCCATTTAGGGTCCCAGCTACCAATCTTAAGCCCTATCGAGGGAGTATGACCCCAGATAGATGGGTTGCAATTCGGGATATACGAGTGGGTAGAGGGAATCCTCCTCCTGGTCAGACCCACAGGTGGTGTGGGCAGGACAGGTCCTTTCGGAGTACTGGCCGGCACTTTTGCGCTGCCATGTGGTCCCCATAGTGGTCCATACCACTATGGGACCCCCTTCTCACCATCCTTGGGCGGACTCGAAGAAACGACACAGACCTATTACTGGGCTACTCATATCATATTTGCAAAATCAGCAGCGGAGAAACGAGCAAGATTTCCAAAGTAGTAGACTTCCGGACGTGAGTCAGAGTTGGTTGAGGGTTGTGCTACTCTGCCGATCACTTCTTAGAATATTGGGTCGAGTCGCTTTTTCGTTTAGGCACGATCCTTTTTACGTTCATTCAGAATACGATATCACTGGGATTGTCATGTTATCGTGCTGATCAGTTCTATCGAGCCTAACATGAACCCTTCTATGAAAATAAATTTCCCACTGACTGGAGTCAGGATTTGGCGCATTGCTGCTGCTACGATATCGTATCTGCAAAATCGGCAGCTGGGGAAGCGAGCACTCCCAAAGCAGTACTAGCTCCCAAACCAAGCTACCGTCTGGAGGAATGTTTAGGTCAGACTGATGGGCCGTCGGCTGGTGGTGGTGCCAAAGTACTATCTTCAAGGTCAGAGAAGTCTCCTCGTGTGTTTGGAAGTTGACCATTTGAAACGTTCAAGTGCAGGATTACTGAAATTTGAAGCTTACATGATTGACAAACCGGCCCAGGTTCATTCACCCAGCTAGCATTCAGAGCAGAAAGCCAACAACCTATGCGCTGTATCTCCCAACAGATATTCAATTCAATTCAGAGTACTGATACAACGAATCGTATCGCGCTCAACGATGTTGATTACTCACTCAGAGGGACCGCCCCACGTAAGTAGGTCGACGTTCACAATATCACAGCACGAAATTCATCGTATCTCGATCATCCGCCCAAAGTCTCGCATACTCCAAGCACAGTCGATAGACGTACACTATCCATCAAGTCAGCCCATTTCGAAACAACATGACGAGGAAAAGATGTAGAATAGGAAAAGTCGACATACCTTCCATGTCGATCGGCCGCCCGAGGGTATGTTTCCATTGTTTCCCAGCCCACGCGATCTGTCGCAGCTGTGCGTCCCTCTCCTCCTTGACTTCCTCCCAATCGGCTGTCCTCCGTACCGTCACGTTGGCGACGTCTATTGTTGACGTCGAAGGCCCGGAGAAATACGCATGGATATTATAAATCTCCGAATACGACGACGAAAGTGGTATATAGTGCAACCTCAAGCAGACACGTGTCAATCCCGGACAAAAAAAGAAGACCGATACAACACACCAAGGCTGTATCCAATCCGAAAAGTATTCCTTGTATATCGTCGACTTGAGCACGGCACTATCCGACCCCATCAAACCCAAGAAACGTCCGGAATAGGACATCCCATCGATGTCGATGAGATATTTGAACGACCAATGTTTACCGAGTGGCACCGAATCTGCAAAACGGTGCGCTTTGCGCAGTTCGACTTCGCCACCGGGGTAGCTGCCTGTGGTGGAGACGAACCCCACGTCCATGATATCATTGTTGAGGTTTTTGGCAGGGACCGTGGTCGAAATAAAGGTGTCAGGCCGCAGAGGCGAGGCGTGCACTATCGTCACATTCGCAGTGGAACTCTCATGGGCCATGCGGAGGAATCTGAGAGAAGTACAGCTCGTGGTGAGTTCACTAGTGACTCAAAGTAAGCCAAGTACCTGTGCCGTTGATAATACGGCGTAAACCCAGGCGGCGTGCTGCCCCCTCCAGTTGTCGCGCCACGCCAAAATATGAGATCGCTCTTCTGATCCCAGGGCACTTCCATGTCGTCGATTTCTTTGGGCATCCCGTGCTCAGCATCCCATGCATACGTATACCGTTGGCTCCCTCCATGATAGTAGTGACTCGGTATCCTGATGTCGGCGAACCCCTTGGCTTTGGCAGGTGATAATACAGGATAGAGCACAGGAATTGTTCTCCAATCAGAGAAAAAATGTCCCTGTGTATAGCGAGCCCACGGATTTTCGCAGAAGTCGTAATCGACGTCGACGGTCTTGACAAATGCGAGTGGATCATCTGAACCTTGTAATTGGCCCAAAAGCGCATTTTTTCCCTGAATATTCGGGTTGCGATATGAACTGTAGAGTTTTCGCGCTAGCGTGTCAGCGGGGCATGTACGTCGGTAGGCCTCCCATACGTTGCCTTGACCCTCCCAGGCCGGCTTGAAGTCACCCAACATTGTTGTCACACCACCTGCATGGGTGATGAATGGACCAAGTGCAACGCGAGAAGTACATACCAGAAGAGTCTTGTAGCGTGAGATTGGGGAATTGCAGATGCTCCCAAGGGACGAGCACCCGACTTTCTGCTTTCGAGTTGATCGCAAAATCCATATTGGGCAGCTGCAAACAGAATTAGCACCACTTCCAGAGTGATGCACAAGGTTTGCATGCACCTTGTCTTGAAACTTCTTGAGCATGCGACGGAACCCAATGGATCGGTGACCACGGTCTGTGTCTATGTACGCTTTTTCGATGGGGACGTCAAAGGCCTTGCCGTCTTGGATTCGGACGAGGTCTATGGAGGGCAATTGTCCCATCTGATACCCGTTGAGAGTCTGAGTCTAGCCAAAAATAAATCGATCCTACCTGATATGCTCTCCGACGCAACTCCTCGCTGCTCAAGGCCCAAAACGGCGCGAGGTCCTCGACGATGGCATCAAACTCGTCCACGAGCTTGAAATCGTGTTCCTTTGCAAACTTCCACCAGTGGTCGAATCCCCGAGGTGGATCTTGACGGTAACGGCGTTTGTACTCTGCGACTGCCTCGGGGAGCGTCCTGCTCTGTTTCGCGAGACGCTTGGTGAACGCAGCTTTGGCATCGGTCATGAGCGTAGTGATTGGGTGCTCCGTGATCGTGTCAGCGTTCCGCGCAAACGAGAGCCAGTTGGAGGAGAGCCAACTCGTTCGACGGGGGGCTGCTCGTCTGGTAATTTGGCGGTCATGACTGGCCCCAAAGAAACCCGCGAGCATGAACAACATAAATACGCCAGTAATGAACGTCCATCCGCGCCGCTGGTCTATGGAACGCATCTGTTGGATGGTGGTTAGCGACCAAGTTGACGGGCACCAGAAAAGGCAACCCAAATGGGTAGCTGTGAGCTGGCGCTGATCCTGCCCGCAAGTACCGACTTGCCATGACCTCCTCCTACGCTCGCTTGTCCCCGCAGTCCTCCTCGTCCCCACGCAGACCGTTTTGCATCGCTGAACTCGCAGATCGCGCTACACACAATTTATGGGACCCTTCAAAGGGCTTGAAACAATGGCTCAAGGCCGCCGATGGCTTCCGCAAGGCTGGCAGAGCGTACAACGAGGCGGGCGACCTCGAAGCTGCCTTTGTCGAATTCGCCAAAGCGGCCACTATCATTCTCGAGAAACTCCCCTCTCACAAGGAGTACTTCACGCTCTTGACTGCAACCCAACGCCATAACCTCGGTCTCGTGAGTCCGCAGCACATTCCATCTTGACCTCTTTCTCTTTTTTTACTTTGGAAGTCTCGCGATCCGATGGATGGATGCCCTTCGCGAGCGCATTGCACCTCCGAGTGTCTGATGCACTCGTATTGTTGAATTATGTATTCACACGCTTGCGTGAACTGGCGCTGATGCTGTTCGCGTCACAGAACGGTCAAGACATCCTCGTCCATCTCGGTGATATAAAACCCATCCTCGTCGACCGCTATGAACGTTGGGCAGCACAACATCTGGAAGAAGCAGCCGCCGTCCGTACTGCATTGGACGCTGGTGTGAGAATGCAAGTCGATTCCAGACCCGATCGATATCCCGACCATGACGAATCGGGTTGGCAGGCTCACGAGGCAGCGCGACGAGAAACACAACTGAGACGGGAAGAAGTGAAGAGAGAGGAAGCGAGACGCGCGAGCGACGCACTTTACAAGGCGGTCGAGCAAAAGACGGTTGCTCAACGTCGTCCCAAGATTGACACTGCGCCGAGTAGAAAGAAGGAAGACGCATTGTCAGCTGCAAGACGTGCGGCAAACGTGTCTCGGGAACCATCTCTCATTCGACGGGAGAGGTCTGATAGATCCGGCTCAGAACCTATCACCCCTGTTAGTGGCGAAGAACGGGAACGGCGGAGAGAACGCGAACGCGAGCGTGACGATGCCCGGCACGACCAAGAAGATGCCAAGCGACGTGAAGAAGAGGAAGGCGTTCGAACACGAAATAGAGAACAAGACGGTATTCTGAAGCGTCAGCAAGAAGCAGAAGCTGCGTCTCGCGCAGCTCGCCGCAGCGTTATCCCTTCACCTACATATACACCTGCGCCCTCGACCCACACTCACCAGCATGTTCAGTCTTCACCGAGGAATGGAGAACCCGTCTATGAAGACGTCCTTCCACCTTCGATGCCACTAGAAAGTCCGACAAGGTAAGCCTCATCATGGTTTCTGTCTTCATGTCCGCCCTCATCCAAACACTGCAACAGGCACCAGACGCCATCTGTGAAAGGGTAAGTGGGTTGATCTCGTCAGGGATTACACGCACCTACTCTATCTTCCATTCTAGCCCCTCATACCCGATACCAATCACAACCACATCACCTGCACCGCCAGACGGGCACGTTCGATACCCGCAGCTCATGTCCCAGCATCAACTCTCACAAGGTTACACCCCCTCCTTACAATCCATGTTTAGTTATCCTACTCTCAAACCTTCTGAAGTAGGACCTTCTTCTCTTTTGTTCATCCCAGACGCGTCCAAGACGCCGTCTGGTCACCTTTACCCCACCGATACGCTCCCTCGCCCTTCTGTACCCGTTCCGGTCCACCAACCCGCACTACCTGGTCAATACACCGCTGCCTTCTCAACCCTCTCTCGAACGCAAGGTCCGCCACCACCGCCACCCGCACCACCACTCCATGTCGATGGCGAACGTTTCCGCACAGCCTCCCAAGATTCTGCCCGCATTATCCGAGAGCGTGCGAGCGAAGACCGCGTTCCAGAGCTCAAACCTGTATCCCTCCCGCGTGACTGTCTCCCCCGTTTCCTCTCCATCGCCGCCCTCAATACCACTCGGAACCGCGAAACTTGTGGGTTGTTGTTAGGGAGGGACCAAAAAGGCAAGTATATCGTGACGACGCTGTTGATTCCCAGACAGCATTCGACGAGCGATACGTGTACGATGGATGAGGAGGAACTGGTGATGCAATTTACGGAGGAGCGGTCATTGATCACGCTTGGATGGGTGAGTTGGGGTTTATAGAAAAGCGATCGTGGCCATGCTAAAGATCTCGACGCGACTGTTAGATCCACACGCATCCGTCGCAGTCATGTGAGTATCTAGTGTGTCATCCTCGGACGCCTTCTTCTCACCGTGCCCCGGTATGTATGCGCGCGCAATACAGGTTTCATGTCCTCGGTCGACTTGCATACTCATTCGGGCTTCCAACGTATGCTCCCCGAATCCTTTGCCGTCGTCTGTGCGCCGAAATTCACGCCCAAGTATGTTCCCTGTCTATTGCCGTGTGCACCATTCGAGCATCGACAATCGTATCATTCCCACAGCTTTGGTATCTTTCGTCTAACGGATCCACCCGGTCTACAAACTATTTTAGACTGTCACGCCAAGGAAGCGTTTCATCCGCATCCCGACTTTCCTATTTATACTGTACGTTTCCATTGTCTATTTCGTCTCCGTCTTGTATTCCTGATCCGGTACTCATGTGCATTATTTTTCTCTGACATGGTGCCTGTTTTTTGGGATCGAACGACGCCGAACCGATAACACAAATCATAAAGGATGCAGACAAGGGACACGTACAGATGAAAGACATGCCTCTCGAGATCGTTGATTTGCGGTAATCACGCGCGCAAACACGCTAGACTATACGTCCTTTTTTTTTTTTTGCTCGTCTCGTCAAGCATCGGTCGATCCACTCGATACCGTCCTACCTACACACGGTCCTTCTTGACACGTCTCGTCTTGCCTCTGCTGCATCCCACCTCTCTTCCTTCTTCATCCGCATTACGAACTTTCTCCATATGTATGTCTTCAAGTACGCAAGTAATCAAATATTGGCATGGTATCACCAATTTTATCTTCATACTAGTTGTATGGCTCTTGTGGTTGTGGCAGGTTGAACCGTGCGCGTGAAGGACTACAATACTTGGACCACCTCACGGCCCGGTAGACAGATCCACGCTAGTACGCGACGATCAAAGAGAAGTTGACGTTGAATACCTCAAGACCCTCCAACCTGTGTCTGTAGGGCTGCACCTGGCACCAAGGCGGGATATAGGGTCCCCAGGGGTCAACAACACGTACCCACATCGAGGAATCAGATCGCAGCGCGAACGATCTACAAACAGAGCCCACTCCCGCTGTCGGTGAGCTCGTGATGATTCGCCGAGTTTGGGGATAGAGTGTGAGACGGGGGTCGGATCTGAATCAAGGTCTGGCCTAGCCCAAATCTGTGCCGTCCAGGCTTTCTTTATTCTGGCTGGCGGGCTCGGAACACGAGCTGAAGAGGGTACCGACTCGGAACGCAGATCGAAAACTCGAAGCTCGCGCGGCGTCGGTGGGATGGACGGGTGCTAACTATTCGCGGAACGGTCGCGCTTACCAGAGTCGACTGTCAGATTCCCCCACCGTGAAACGTGACGCATGAAAACGGGATATGGACATGGACTGGATATATGTACACGGGCATCGTCCCTGGGTCTCGAAAGCCCTCCCGATCGAGCTCCACTACATCATCAAGCTCAAGCTCAAATGATAGTTTGGGATCGGGCTCGTGTGTTGTTTTGTTTTCACGATCGACCTTGACGCTCCGAGCTGATGGATGATACGACGGGTCGATGATGATGATGAGTTGATGATATGATGGCGAGCGTGATGATGGTTTCGTTGATGCTCAGAAACCGTGACTCTTTGCGTCAAACCTTTGAACTTGGGGCTCTTTGTACACCTGGATCTAGGCTCGGCGGGGACTCGGACTGAGAAGTAGACAGATTCGGTAGCCGATGTCGTGAATCCGGGGGACGGCGGGCTCGACGCTCACTGAGAGTACTTTGACTATTGCATGGACAGGCGAGTTTGACGTGCGAGTCTGGAGGGGAGAGATACCCAGTGCAGTCCGTCCTCGCGAACTAGGCCCGAGTTCCAGAAAGGAGCGACACGCCGACAATCGGCAAAACGTGTACGTCGCACTCGGGATGAGACGCACCGTTATGTGCAATGGGAATTGCATATGAATGCTTGAATTTCGATAATCGAATGGATGCGTGATGATCGCACGGGCCGTCGGAGACAGTCGTGCAGTTGACCCGAAAACTGAGCGCAGACGGACGTGGGCAACGGGCGAGTGCTTGATGGAGATAGATATCAGTGCGTCCGTGACAAGAGTTGGAGAGAGACGGAAGGAACGGTGTCGGTGGCCTGGGAGCGCGTCCAGATATGGTCTTCTTCAGGCTCCATAGCGAGTTTGAGACGCGTCCGTTTTCTCCAAATCGCTGCGATCTGTCTGGCGATGGTCTAGATCAGGATGATAATCAACGGGGATCAGTTGGACGACTGGCTCCAGCTGTGCGATTTTGTTATTCGACACGACCGACGACCGGTGGTCTGACGGAGAGGCCAACATTGGACATGGGGACACACGTGTCTAGTATCGGTAGAAGAGACGGCCTGATCCTATCCCGTTCCGAACTGGCCAGAACAAAACTTGGTCAAGCGAGCAGGAGGGCATCGAGAACGGGAATTCCCAGTCCCCTTGCCCCATCCTGATCGGCAAAAGAGAGAGAGGAATGAACACGACGCACGTTGACATGCTGGATGCGTTATCGGGGCTCCGGGCAACACCGAGATCGAGATCTCCCCCTCGAGTTTGTATGGATGGCCCAGGATCATGCGCGGCCACCGACTGCGGCTGCGTGCTGACAGACACAAGCAACCCTCTTTCTCGCTCATCTCGAACAACACGCCGTACGAGAAGGAGATGATTAACTTCTTCAGCGCTAGGGTATGACCAATTCCAGAAGGCAAGGCTGGTCAGGGGGGTGCTGACGAACTCAAAGCAGCGATTGGGCCAAGGGTCTCCATCATGACAAGAATGGACGACCCCTCGGATCGAAAACTCTCGTCTGGACAGAACAAAATTTGTTTGTCGATTCCCCCCCGGAACCAAACAACGCCGCGTGGGGGGGATTAATTGCTTCGCGGATTCGAAACCCACTGGTCGAAGAACTTTCATGTCGTCTTGTTTTCCCATGAGCGTCGATCCTGGCGTATTAACTTGAACGCCGACTTATTCATCCTTGCTCCCACCGCCGCCAACGTATCGCCCTGCTGCGATAGCGCCTCAGTGTAACCGACGCCGTCATATCTGATTTGGAATTCAAGGGCAGTACGGAACGAAGATGCGAAGAACCGGGGAAGGCGAGAAGGGAAGGCGAGAGGCACTCCGCTTCGCTGCATACGTAACTTGGGGAAACGTACGTGATACGCCTTGACCTATCTTTGACCTCCTCACCCAAGTTTATAAGTCCACTTCTCCCGTAAATGCAAACGGGCACGATCGCGATCGCTGCGAGCGACGATAATACCGCGCCTTGCTTTTCATCGTGTCGGAATAATATTCGTTCGCTCGCCTGAAGCACACCCATCACACGACGGCGGCGAATGGCATCTCGATTCTTCCGCAGTGCTTCATGGTGGTTGGGTGGGTGATTCACTGCCTCAGTTCGATACGCTCCGGCAGCCTCGGGCGTAACACTATATCCATCTCAGACCAGGCTCATCTTGGTATCAGACATGATCCGACTTATCCCGTCTCTTCCGCGTGCAGTCCAACCTTGCCATCGACGACCACGCTCGCCTTCTGCGAACGTCATCCTCTCACTTTACTTCGTACCCCGTGCACCATGTTTCGCGTTCACGACTTCTAAGCTAAGCTTGTTTTATTTTACCCATGTGTGACGATCGTGGTCGACCGGGAAGAAAAGCCCTCTGGACCTTGTTCCTGCATCGCGGTTGTTCCGCCCCATCGGGTAGCCTGGTGGCTGATTTGCTACCCGCGGTCGTATGTTATCTTGCATTGTCCTCGAGACAACGCAAGCGGAGCAGACCGGCACAGCAACAACGCTGGGACCCACAGTGCATATCTAGGACCGGACCTCTATTGTCCCCCTCGCCTCTTGCTTGTTGTTATAGCTGTGTTGTCGTTCGAAATTTCTATCCGCGTACGTAACCATAACGCCACGTTGAATCCGCGTTGTCGTCCCGCTTTGCGAACCAATTAATGAAAAAACCAAGCGCAGAAGAGAATAGGCGCAACGAGCGAGCGAGGCTTTCTATAATATCCCGACCCCCTGAGTCAACATTCGGCGAATTCCTCCCACAGCGTGGTCAATCTTGATCCACGCTATCTTCACTTCCAGAGAAAAGAAAGGAATCTGAGCATCAACACGTTGCTTTGGCCGTGACAGGCAACCCACTATCGTCATTTCTTCCACCCAGCCAACTCGGGCAAGTGGTCCTATACAGCCACCGCGTCCGAGGTGAAATACCGCCTCCATCCATCCCCTCCCCCCCCCTCACTTACCTTCCCGTTCGCGATGTATCCTCAATCTATCCTCTCCTCACCCGCACTCTCCGCTGCCAGCCGTCTCTCCGACGGGAGCAGTCGACACTCTGATCAAGGTCACCCCTTTCCCCGGACGAAAAGCCAACCAGACTTCGAGATCGAACGTCCCCTCAAAAGTGCCACCAGCGTCCCCAAACGACCGTCCGCGCGAAGACTTCAGTCAGATTATGCAGCCGAGCATGCACTCCGTACGAGCGTCTCACGCTTGCTCGTCACCAAAGCACGACCCTTTACTGCATCTGGCCGCATCCCCCTCGATCCCTCCGCACTCGTCCTCTTCTTCCGCTCAAAGGTGCGTCTCCTCCTACGTTAGACTGCGACGACGCATTGAAGACGCGGATACTGCCACAGAGCGGCATAACCCATTCGCTCGATTTCCCTATCGATGTTGATTATGACACGCCTCCAGCTCTGGACGTCTTGATCGCGGCATGTCGGCCTCACCAAACGGCAGGGGTCAACGTCTATCCCGATCGAGATTCGCTCTTCTACCCACCCAATCTCCCTCTTACCGCTACGCTCGAGATCGCGAACCACCCCATCCTTGATGCGGTGCGCAATGCGCTCTTTCCAAATCTGCCCGTCGGCCACTACCTCATCACGGTCCGAGATCGACTGGAGGTGATGGCGAACGGGTGTCGAATGTCTCCACAACCGCGTACGTTGCGGAATGACGGGCGGGTGGCCACGATCGTGGTCACCCTCCCTGTGCAACACCGTGGTGGTGGTCTGATCGTCCGCGATTCTGAAGGCGCCGAAGAAAAGTTCTTTGGTGGAGGTCAACCCGGGCAGGTCGAATGGACCGCCTTCCTCGCCGAATGCGAATACGAAGTCGAAAGCGTCCAAAAGGGGTGTCGGATGAGCATCTCGTTTGCGGTGCATCTCAAGACGTACGGGCCTTCGGTGGACCCCCTCATTACGCCTAGCGAACGGTTTCTAGACCTCTTGTCCCCTGTGCTGAGTTTATCGCGTGGGCGAAAGGTGGCGTTTTACCTCACGCAAGAGTATGGGGTGAATCCAGCCGATACAATAGCCGAATCGTTGGTGCCGCTTGTACGTCTAATTGCATCTGTGTTCCTGCGTCGCGTTTTGCCGCCTCGCCTGGCCTCGCGCTTGGTCGAGGTGCGGCGCGATCGGGGAAAGAGCGGGAGCTGACGATATTTCCAGTTGAAAGGGTGTGATTCGCTCTTGTACCACGCCCTCAAATTGTACAAGCTCGCACCAGAGCTCCATTGGGCTGCAGGGGGATACATCTGGCCCATCGATCGCACGGTGGAATGTGGCAGCGACGCTCTTCCCGAATCGCCCACTGTCGCTGCCATGATGCCCTTTTCCGCAGCCTACACCTCGCCTTCGAAACGCAACGTACCCACGCCGGTACGACCGATGAGTTATTACGGTGATCCCGCAGAAGACGAAGAACTCGATACGATGCGGACGGAGGCGGATGTGATTCGGTTACGGGTGGAAGAATCTGGTGCGATCGCGTTGGCGGATGCGGAGATATCCATCTTGTCGGATTGGGTACCTGGACCGATGACCAAGGAGCGGGTGTATTTTGCATCGGGAGGGGAGTTGGAAAAGTTGATCGTGAACGTGTTGATGGTCACATACGTCCCATGAGCAGTGCGGGCCACTGCTGCTACGAGGACGCCATGACCGAGGACTCTTCTTCTCCTTTTGCTTTTCGTCTAGGCTATACTATTAGCGATACCGTTCGTCTGTAATACCGTCACGGCTGTACGAAAACCTAAATATAAAAAGGAAATACGAGCCAAAGAAAACGTGGGTTCAGCAGAGGTCGTGAGCGAACGTCGTCGGTCGTTGCTACCTTGCGTTATCGACTTTCGAGCTCCGATCGAATTCACTGACTCGGCAGCCATTACTAGCCAAGAGTCGCACCGAATTATTCTTCAAGGCCATCCAGTGTTTTGGTTCCCTTCTAAGATGTGGTTCGGAAGGGTGGTTTTGGCGTTCCGTTCGTTCCGCTTGTTGGTCGTCTGAGTTGGCATCCCTCACCTCGGGGAACACATCCAAGTGTGGTTGCACCCTTGCCAAGCGAGCTCCATTCGTCAGTTCATTTCCCAGTGAGATTCCGATTCGAAAGTAGCGCGGGTGTTGACGTTCAGACGCTCATCGATGACTCGGAGGAACGCGCGTCGTTGAACGGGCTCTCGGTTGTGTCTTCCTTGAGAAAACGAGACGCCGACCCAGTAAGAAAATCGTATGCGGATCGGCCTCTGTCCAAGCTAACGCACTCGTTCATTTGAGAGATGTGACAGGCGGTATTTTCGGGACCTCGATAAAAGGACTCATGGCGCCTTGCCCTGATGCAGGGTGTCGCATGATCTAACCGCCCATGCATGGCTATCTGATCATCGATATCTTCCTTCCTGTACATGGCATCGTCGTCTCCGACCCCGCATTCTTCGGAACATGATCCATGTATGGCAGTACTGAATGGGACATCCGAGGCTAAGATGTATGCGGAATGCGGAGTATCTACGCGAGAAGACAAAAGGGTGCCCGTGCCAACGCTCCATTACACGTGGGTTCAATCCAGTTTCTCAAGTTGCTGTGGCTCCACCCATTGTATTCGTCGTCTGTAATCATCTAAGACCAGCACGCTGCAGTATGGTCGATACAACATGGCACATGGTGACGTAGATGGTATATTCAACCGAAAGAGGCGTCGAGCGAGATCCGAACTGCAACAGTGAGTGGGAGCCGTTCTCTCCTTTTTCCATTCAAGCGTTCACAGCCAGGCTCCAGCTGTAGAACCTCGTCGCCCGTTCATAAAAATTTATTACTGTGCCCCCGATCCGTCAAGTCGGCTTCACCTTCTGCATCAAGTTCCGGAGCTTGGCCGTGTTTCGTCGTCGGATTTGGACGGCGGGGGGCTGTGGCTTGAATGATGTTCATGACGTAGGTCAACATCATTCTTTCCATTCCTCGTCCGAGACTCGTGTCGTTACGTAGGGACTTTTTTCACCGCCTCCCCTTGTTTAGATTACAACGTTGAGATCGCCCCTCTTGCCAGTGTCCTTGCACCGCCAATCTTCGGGATCGGTCGGGACAGGACAACTTCCAGCAAGTCAAGGCGCTACTCCTCCATGCTGTACGTTCATTCCCGCAGATTAGCGCTCTTGTTTCAAAATGCACACTGACAGCAATACGGTCAGCTGGTGCATCTCGACTGGCTGCTGCCAACAACGTTGTGCAGTGCCTCTAAAAGAACTCCGCCCCACTCTGCTGGATCATCTGTTCCACTCGAACGACCTCGAGGCACTAATCAGAGGCGCCGGCGAGTTACACAGTGCTCGACGAGTTGCCCGCAGTGCACAGCAAGGCTACACTAGCCACCTAGTGTTCGCATTCCCATTGCCACGTTCCATGACGGCGATACAAGTTTGACTTTCGCAGGAGGCCCTACGGCGTTCGATTGATAACCAAGCGTTATTCCGTGCTGACAACGCTCTGGGCTCGTGTCCATCCGTCGGTAAACTCGGTTGATCCGATGTTCCAGTGTGACGCCGAACACCAACGAATCGGACGCTCCGCCAAACGTCACCAGTCGTCGTTCCACAGGTCTTGACCCCTCCGGTTGCCTTTTTCATTCCGAAACCTTCTTGCTATCCATCGTCCATCGCGCTGGGGGGTGCGCAGAAACAGTGGGAGTCCGTCCTTGCGAGAGATAATCAACTGCGGGAGGTAGTTGTTCTGAACAAGAACGGGCTTGATCACAAATTGTCTGGACTGCAGGCACCATATACGTATATGCTGCGGGACCGTGCCTTGCAAGTTCTCCCGGAACCTGCGAATCAGCTTAGATTCCCTCGTCTCGATGAACAACCGTCCTCGCTTACATTTGCGACTACCAGGTACTGCTTTGTCGATGAGTCAATGTGTCCGGCGTTTGTCTCTGTCGTTTTCGTACCTGTGATCGTCTGTGGTCATTTCAGCACAGATGATGGCTAGCTCGACGGTATCGCCATCAGGCTCTGGACACATCAATATGTAGCGCTCTCGAACTGAATCCATACATAACCTCTCGAGCGTGGAGGTGGGTGAATTATTTTACACCCAACTCACAACCAGACAATGGACATCAAGCTCCAGGCCACATGCAACGCGACGTGAATCCTGCTTTCCAGCACGTCACACAGACAAGGTGATCTAAATGTCTACTTAAAGCCGTCATGATTGCCGCGATTTTTGGCTTGGAGGGACAGGCATCGGATAACGACGGTAGAAATGGTTGCTAGTAGGATGAATGTACATGTTCTAGGTGAGTGAAATCGTCCACGAATCATCGACGCTCTGCGCGAGCGATGATCTTGCCAAGAGTCCCAGGTTGGAACCTCCCACTGATCCCATTTCCACCGGGACACATAAACCATGGAATGAGTGCGACCACAAATGTGGATGGTGAGGATGCCCCCCGCGACCCTCTTGGGGAGTCAGGTCACGACAAGGAACTAGATCCAAAAAAAAAAAGGCAATCCGAATATGAACGAAAATCGGAATTTGCATGCTGATCGGTGGGATCCCCGTCAAGGAAAGCGGCGGTCGAGATCACGTTTTCATCTCGTGAAATATCGCAACCGTTTCTCCCTCTTCACACGCCATATTAGTTTCTCTGGCCGTGCTGATACCTCACACTTTCCGCCGCTTCCTGCGCCTGGCCGACGTCGGCAAACGACATGACGGAGACGGGTACGCCACACCACTGGGTGCGCAACCCTCGGGAACAGATCCGAGTGTGATCAACGTCACGGCAGAGGGTCAACTAGAAGGCTGACTCGTTGGGGTTTGGGTTTGGGTTTCAACTGGTACTATTACGACTGCATCGGCCATGTCAATGAGTGCGTTTCGTAAGAGTTTCACAAGAGTACGAGTTCGCGTTCGATTACGTGTTTGTAGTGAAAATTCACGGAGGGGGCGAGGCAGAACATCGTGGAGGTGCAATGCAAAAGAGAAGACACACGAGAGGGGTGAGGAGGATGAGGCAGAACGAGGTGGAACTGAAACGGACACGCTAGGAGATTTTGCCGAACGTGTTCGTGTAGTTGTCATCGCATCGTCGTTGCCGTGCACACTCAAGTTGTCTGATCGTCAACTCGACGGCAGCGGAGGACACGCTTGCTAGTCAGTGGACGTATAGCTGGCAGCTGTGGCGTTGAAATCAAGGTGTTACATGTCTGAGGGTATTTGAAATAGCTGAACCGTGAGTGGCACTTCCAGTAACGGAATGACTCGGATGGGGCAACATTTCAATCGCGTGACACCTCGGGTCTTGTATGGAATGTCCGTGGGTAGGCCCATTGACGTGACCACGAGTGTACTAGGAACGGTATATGGAACACGAGAAAGAGACCGCGGGGGAATTATTCGGGATCGATCATACATGGGGCAGATGCGGGAGACCATGATCTCGGAACGACAGAACCGGGATTGAGGAAATTTGAGTGATAGCTCGAGACTGGGAGGTCGCGGTATCGTTGGAAGCCAGACTCAGGTA